>JAJMFI010000054.1:0-49844 GCA_030574595.1 Ruyongia chambardii
CTAGAAACCGCTTTGAAAGAGTGGCCAATTCAACGGGTTTAGTAGTATCGAGTGGTATTGTTTAGCTAAACTATAGCTATGGTGGTTTGCAATATATAATAGCTTAAGTTATTTATTTTTAATAGCAGTAGTCCAAATTTAACAAATTATAAAACTTTGAAAGAAATAATAACAACAATTACCAAAATTTACAAGTCATTTGAGATAGAATTTTTCACTTGGTTCACTATGGTTACTTGTTTATCAATAATTCTGTATTAATAGTAACTTAATTCCAAATATAATTGAAAGTTAAATTCGTTGGGTTACGAACCCACGACCAAAAAATGAACTTAAAAAAATTGTAAATAACTTTACATAATTTTAGACAAAATAGATGATTAAACAACTTAAAAAACAGTGTTCTTGGTGAAACTAAGTGAACTAATAATATAAATCACTGTTATTTGTAGTTTTTTTCCAAATTTTAACTAATTTATGGTGTACTAAAATATCAGATTTACAAAAATTAATTATCGACTTGAATCAAATTTTGTACGTTAAATACCCACACAAACAATTACTTACCAAGTTCATTCTAGGTGGATACTACTTCGTCATTGAGTGTTGAATACATATACATAGTTAGTTAAACCTTTAAGTCAAATTAAGAGTGTTTTTGTGGGTTCGAAAACTAAAGATCAAAGATTGAAGACAAAAGAAAATTGTGAACAATTTTACACTGTACTAAATCAGGAACAAATTATTCCCCACCTTAAAAAAGTATACTAGATAGAAATATAAGTGAAACTGTTCACTGTTAGTTATTGGTATAAACTATTTTGACCAATTTTTGTTTTGTGTCAAAATATCAGATTTTCAAAAATTAAAATCTAATTACTAACGAATTTTGAAGGTAATGTATCAACCCAAAAAATCAATTAATTAGTTATCTGACTGTATTAAGTGTATATTTAAGTACTAATGGTCTGATAAAAGTAATAACTTTACATTTTAAGTCAACTTTGACATAATTTTATTGTGTCATAAACCCACTATCTGAGAAGAAACAGAAGTAAAAGTGAGAATAACTCCACACTTGATCCCAACAATATCAAACAATTTTTTATCTCAATCAAGTGTTTACTTCTGGAATTAGGGAGACGTAGTTACTCCATTTACTGTTACGTTTAATGATCAACTTTGGATCTGAACTTTATGGTGTACTTAAAAAAGTGATTTTCAATTATTAGAAATAACCCATGGTGTAGTTTTGAACATTATATATCGTTACAAACAAATATTAGACTGGTTCAGTAAGAGTAACTGGTGTTTAATTGTTTGATAGGGATCTCGTAGTAAGAGTTAAATTTACTTCGAAATTAGTTTGAAGGTGATTTGTTGTGTCTCAAACTCAAGATCAAAACTTGAACAATAAATTGAGTAATAAATATAATTTAGTTAATCATACCAAATAAAAAATAAATGTTTCCTTATTCAACTAATTCCCTTATAAACATAGGTGAACTAATTACCTTTATTAATATTATTTGCAAACATAAAGAAATTTTGAAAAGTTTATGGTGTACAAAAAATTCAGATTATTTACATTAGATAATGGAAATGTTGACTGAATATCTCAACACAAAAACTCAATTTAACAGTACAATGAAAATGAAAATGACCATCACGTATCTGTTTAATGATAATTAGGTGTAATTGAAGAGTTGAGTATAATTAGAGTGTTAAGTTGAAGTATAAAGAAAACATAATTTCGTTGTATTTCAAATTCACTATCAAAAATTGAACACGAGATAACTTTACCCAAGAATTCCAAAAATGTCAACCTTTTATCACCTTAACTTACCATATTCTGTACCACACGATGTACATTAGTTGTCATAAATACTATTATACTCTGTTTTAAAACGTTTTTCGAAAATATCATAGTCCATAAATTTACTACATTTACAAAATTTCATAATGATTAACATTCTTCATTCGACTTTGAGTAACAACCATGTGAAATTCTCACTAGGATTAATATCAAAAAATACTTATGGACTCTTTCGATAAATGGGATTAAATAACTAGTACCTAACATACATATATATATATTAAATAAGGGAACGTAATATGTAATTTCAATCAACTATTCGAAAGTAAACTTAATGAACCAATAAATAAAACTTAAAATAATCTACCACTCAAATCACCATTTCATATACAGTATTTAACTGGACTCCTATCCTTTTTCTATAATTGTACATAAAAAAGTGTTTAAAACCGGTATTACCTTTACTTTAATAGGAAAAGAAATCTGGAACTTATCAATGATATTCATTGTCCAAAACAGAGAATGAATCGACTCTTTCCTCCAAAGTATAACTTCAGACTTCAAAAACAAGAGGTAAGTTAAAAGAGTCAGTGATATTTGTACGTTGTTATTTGATTGATCAAAATTAGATCTTATAAGTTACTTCAACTTACTATCGAATAAAGGAAAGTATCACGTATTCCAAATTATGGTCAAAAATTGAACATAAAATTGAGATAGAAGTATTTTTAAATTCAAAAAAAAAATAAGATTGAAACTATTTTCCACCTTAACTGACTATACCTCATATATCAGTAGTTCACAAAGCTAGTATAAAAACTGATATTTTGTGGATCTTCTGTGTCCTATTAAATGGTATATTGTTTTTTTAAGTTGAAGATATGATAAGTGATAGATTATTTCTTCAGAAATTGATTATAATTTCTCAATTCGACAAACAAATTATAAAGTTAAGTAACAATAATATATTAGTATTCAATAAACAAAATCAAACAAAGTCAAACAAAATAAATTATTAGTTTACCAACTCAGATGTATGATGTAAAATTGTATGATTTCAACCACGAATAAAATGAAAATTGAACATAAAGTGAAAATAAGTTACAGATCCCATTAACTAAGACACACAACTGTATTCTTTATTCAACTAATTATATTAGATATACTTTTTACCAATGACTCAGTAACAATAGTCCTATTTTAAAACTTTCCTGTTTTTGAATAATTTGAATATAAAAATGAGCCAATTTAATCCTCCATAATATGAACTTCAGTCGGTTACCAACAAGACATAATTTAGGACTCTGTGATATCAACAAGTACTTATGAGTTTAACCACGAAACCAAATAATCTTTAAGTTTAACTTTTGATTCTGACCATAAAGAGGCACTAACTATTCAAACCTTATTGTCACAAATTATTGATAGAATGAAATTAGTAATTCTCTTTGACTTGATTTAAATTTTGGTCATCTTGGGGGCCTGTATTATCAATGTTCGTGTATGTGTTAGAATGTTTACTATTACCTAGAGTATAATGTAACTTATGAGTGTTTCGTAGTTCACCAAATAATTATCAAATTTTAAGTATAATGTATAAGCAGTACAACTTCAATAACACTGTTCTTGTATTTACCTATTGAAGCGTTGTGCATTAACTGAGGACTTGGTGATACTTAGTCATGAGTCTTCATGGATAAGAATCTTCAGAATATTTGCTATATCTTTTGGATATTGCACTGCTTTGAATTATTACAACTTCATAACTTATAGTTTTAAATATAAGTTTGGGATTAGGTAAAATATTGGAATTCAGTTTGTAGTACCAGAATTTGTTTGCCTTCAAATTATTTTAATATTATGATATCGGCATATAAATAAATGGCCAGTGATGGATGGTCTTGTTATTATGAATTGTTTTTGAATTTTGTAACTGAATAATTGATTGATCTATTATAATGGTCATCAAAGTATCAATTATGTTGAATTCTAACATATCTTAATTGCTCTTTTATTTTGTAGTACTTTAAGCTAGTTGATATCATCAATTTTTAATCTAGTAGTTGTGATAAGAGCTTGAGAAAATCTAAAAATTGTAAAACTGCTAGTATTTGACCATTGATAGTCGAACGACTTTGTCTTTTTCATTGTGAATGATTATTCAGTATGTTATTGATACTTGATACTTGCTATTTCTCATCTGCTATTATAAGAGTTGCTGCAAATTTGAGCGAAGAGAAAGCCAACTAGCAATGATAATCTCAGCTACTTAGAGTAACAGTATTTAGGCATAAATGATGTTGACTTTAAGCTTGAAGAATTTTATCCCTAAAAAATCATGTCGACATCTGTCAGTTTCAAGAAATTATCTGGATGTTATCTGGTTTTTCAGAGTCTCGAAAAATGTTGTAAAGAAAGCTCCTGAGACCTAATAACAATACTATAACTAAACCATCGTAATATGCTAAAGTAGACGCATTATGTAGGAAGTAACTAGATATATATACTCTACACAATTGTACAATATTGAATAAATTTGTATATGATATGTCAAGAACTCTTAGTCTGCCATCTGAAGAAAATTATCTGGTTTCTCGGCCCCTTACCGAAAAAAATGGTGAAAACAATAAGCAGATACTACAACTTAACCATCAGTTCTCACGATACTATGAACTCTAAATAGATAAACAAACCGAACCTATATACTCTATACACTTATACAGTACTGAATATTTCTTTAGGAACATATACCGCTAACATGGAGGCTGCGTGCTCTCGGAACAATCAATTGTTACTTCATTACAATATAGAATATAAGTTCGGTTTAAATTTTGACACAAACAATTGGATGTACAGAATCAATACTTCATACAAAGACATAATACTACATATCTTCTCTAATACAGTATAGTATTTCTTACCATTCACAGTGTCTTTGAGATAGATTTCTCAAAAAAGAATTGACTGTTGCAATATGGGCCAAAATTAAATCGTGTGCTTTGCCACTGGAGTGCTCGAATATTGTTTCAATTTTAATTTCTGAACACAATAGGAAAACTTTACAGTCAATTGATTAGACTGTGGTACATTAAGAAACTTAACTGACTATGAAGTATATAAATGTACGTAAATCATCTACTAGAAATACAAATATGTCGGGTTTTAAAGGAATTTTGAGAAATATATAGCAGGTTAAGTTTTCAGATCACCAGAAATAAAAAAATCTACTAATTTGATCCTCCAATCACACATTCAATTTGTAAACATAAAAAAGCCTCTAAAGTAATCTGCTGAGAATGGCACAGACTTCATTTTTTTCAAAGAACTTATTAGTTAGAGTCTCCCTCGATATAAAATTTCAAGTAGTATGACGAATTTAAATTTTACTCTCAAAAATTATTCCTAGAGTTATAATAGAAATACACATAGTCAATTCTTTATAACTCTTGGATCTAGCTTTTGATCTTAACGGTATAAGTGAATTTATATTATTGTTTGTTGATTCTTGAGCGCATATAGCTTTGTATCTGTTCAATATTATACTAGCTGAAGCATGGTTGACATCTATGTTTTTGATGACTGAAATTTTTTGGTCAAAAGCTTTTGATAATATCCTTTTAATCTTCATTCATCGAAAAATTTAAGATCTTATGAATTAACCTATATGAAGAATCTCTATAATTGAATCTTGCTTACAAATCTCTGGATAGATACATAGTGCCAATTGTATTATCTGAATTTCAAGATCATATAAGTTGCAGTTCAAAAATTTATACATATAATCTGCAGAAATACCAAATACGTATTCACCCATGGTAGAAATAATTTGCTATAGCAAGTCAATATAGCTGATTATTATTTTCAGTTGACCATATTACTTTTTAATTCGATGTTTATTATTGATTGGTATGATAAATGAGTTTGTCACTTCGTTATAACATTGTTGCTAAACTTCTATTTTTTTTTTTCTAAAGCGTAAATATTGTATATTATAATTAAATTTATTTAAAGATATTGAAAAGAGTCCTTAGAGGTAATTTTGAGATTGTATAATGCTAGTTTTAAGCATCAATGTTCATGAAATGAATTCCCAAGGACGGCCTGAGATACTCGGCAGAGGTTTCATGGAACGATTTCGAGATTCAGATGAATCATATTCATACCTTACTATCTTAGTTTCGTAAGTACTATTAGTACTTGGTACTACAGCATCAATTTTTTTTTTTCCGAAGGAACAAAAAAAAAAAAAAAGAAGCCATTGAAATTTGGGAAAAGCTTCAACACTAAATCCAACACTTCATTGTATTCACCCTCGACATAATACAGATACCCTTCTTTTTGAACATTAGAGACATTGATTGATTTAACCTTTCCCTATCCATGAGTACAGAACCTCAGCGACAAAACGAGAATGCCTCTTCAAATGATTCAGCCTTGCAATCAGATGCATTTAACGCTTCTCAAGAAAACAAAGGCGCATCACAACAATATTATTGTAAATACTGCGAAAAGATCTATGAGCAAAGAAAATCTCTCTACGATCATAGAAGATGTCATATCAAGAGAATCCAATGTGAAACATGCGGTGCTAGGTTCAGTCAGGTCAATAACAAAAATCGTCATCTTAAAAGATACCATGAGCATAGCTCAAATATATCCAGAAAAGTAGCCGACTGGTTCCAACCCTCAACTACCAATTCTCCAAAATTCAAAAATCTATTTGACATCAACTACAGCACGTCAATCTTTGCGATTGACAAAATTGACCATTTATACATGAAAACCCGCTTTATAAGGCTCTATGAATTTGTTTATGATGAAAAATTCCCTGAAAGTAATACTGATGCTACTAATTCTGTTAAAGAAGAAATAAATTCTACCAGGGAGGTTGATCCACACATCGAATTTGTCGATAAAGTTATAAGTCAATTGCTATTTTCTTACTACTATAGAAATTACAGAACTCCAATCTCAGAAATGTTCTACTATTTGTTCTTCGACCAAGAAAGGCTTCACTCCAACTTTATTAAAACTTCTGTTCTATCTGCTTATCAACAGTTCACAAAGTTGAAAATGGAATTTGATAATATGAACGACGTATGGCTACATCTCTACCTTTACCTCTTATTGTTTGAAGCAACGCAAACTGAGAAATCCTCTTTGAAAAATGTTGATATCAAAGATCATTGTTTTGTTGATTTTTTCAACCAAAGTGAAATTGTCACTAATATATTCAAACAAGTGCAGCTATTTAAAACAATTGATGTCAAAGACTTAAATATTTTGGATATTTCTAATAGTTCTTTCAATAATTTAACTCTCAAATATGTTTGTAATACTCTGCTGGTCGACCCTTGTCCAGATGAAATCATTCCAGCTTGTATCTCAATCATTTTATGTTATAACCGATTGCAAGATTCTTCAAGTATTGAAAAATTAGAGCTTAACCATAATTTTGAGTATCTTAGACGACTTATTTCTTTCATAGAGGCCAACAATGAAGCCACAAAGCTAGAGTTACCCAAGGGACCAAACAAAGCGATTCACACACGTTTAAAGGAACCCGAAGTTCAAGCAAGAAATGAACATGACACGAAAAGGTTGAACAACGTCTCTGAATGTGCTGAAGAAGGAGTCAGTATCCCATCTAAAAGATCAAGAGTATCCAAACTGAATAATAATTATAACATCTATGATAATGATAGTTCTTATTCAGACTTTTCAGTAAGAATAAATATGGATTATAAGAGCCATGATAATCATGAAAATAGTAATGACGGTGATATTGGTGCAATTACCAGAAACAAAACAGGTGATATTATACATAATAATGAGTTCAACAATATTGGCGATGAACGTACAAACTGCAATAAGAATGAGTACGTTGAACAATTGATACCAGCTGTATCTGAAAGCAGTAATCATAAAGACACACAAAATGCAGAAAAATTGCCTCGTATTGAAAGAGAATCACATTCAAGTATAACTAGACTTGAGACTTGGAGTTCATTAAATGAAAGAATTATCAATGACGAGGATTTTATTAATAAATTAGATACTGATTCTACCAATCCAATCATTTTCAGAGTCAGAAACCGATATCAAGAGGATTTCAAAAGAAAAGTTACTCATATAACCCTTTTGCAATTAACTGATTATATAAAGATGAAGGCTAATAAATCGAGGATCAGACAGAAAACGGTTACAAAAGCCAAATCCCCTACTTTTACAAAGAACAATAGCCTCAAATCCGCCAATATAAGAATTGCAAGTTCCAATAAGGCATCATCAAAGAAATCTAAATCACCAAAGCTAATAGTTAAATCAAGTTCAAAAATAAATTCTGATAGCACTGAAAATTCTGATAATTTTAAAACTACCACAACTTCTAGAAAGTTAGTGAAAAGAACTAAATCATTCAAAGAATCATCCAGTTTACCCTCAAATAAGAGTATTAAAGCTTCAAACTCCAATGATAATACAAACCAAAAGACAATGGGTAGCAGTGTTAATGGCAATAAAGAAAAGAAGCCATCATTTTCTAGAACAAAAACTGGCTGTTGGACATGTAGAGTTCGTAAGAAGAAATGTTCCGAGGAAAAGCCAGAGTGTATTTCATGTATTAAACTTGGAATAAAATGTGATGGTTATGAACTAGAGAAGCCAGCATTCATGAATGATTATGATGCACATATGCAAAGACTAAAGGAAATTAAGCTATGTACTTGGGGAGAAAACTGGAAAGGCTGGAAAAGGTACAAAGAAGAGAACACGAAATGATTTGAATATATATATATATTAAATGCTAACTAGTATGTGAAAAATAGAATAGACCGCTTGTCGATTAAGTTCAAGCTTAAGCTGATATTAGTTGATATAGATGTAGATATTAAATCAGATAATTCACCAACATTGATTAGTTACAACTAATATACGATACCTTTATTGATATTACTCAATAGTAGTATTCATAACGTTCAGTTGGGCATGCAACTATACAATGTGAATAAATAATATTGATCACTAAATATAATTCATGATAACACTAGTAGCTAGTATTAATTGAATAGTTAAACATAATAGGCATCTATTATTTTCTGCATGTATGTTACCAATTTAGAAATAGACTTGACAACAGTTGACTTTCCTCAATCATTATTTTATTTATATTTACCTATATCAATTTTAGGTTTAGGTCATCGCGTTTATCCATGTAATCATCAATATTTTCGTCAACATTAGTCCACTATATCTTTAAACTATACTCTGTTAATGTAATCTAGCTAGTTTTAATATAAGACAAGACCCTGTTATTATCAGACAATTAAAAAGCTCCATTCACTACTCATCTGGTGATTTAGAGTTTCAACCCATTCCAGCCCTATCATATTAGTTGAATTCAATCTCTATAATTTTAGAGCAAGTACATTGAGATACTCATAAAACTTATGCATTTTTATTGCATTACAAGTAGACTAAAGTTTATAGATAAATTTCATTTGGTCAGATGGACATCCCTAAGTAGTAGATAGTTCAAATTATCAGTTCGCTTCGAAACTATTAAATTTAATTTAAATTCCTTTTGACATCATATCCTTTTCAATAATTATAAATTATGAACCATTCACAACTAAATGAGTCAAGTGCAGATCTGATTAATCAATGTGTTAAGAATCATAGCTACTAACTACTATCTCTAGTTAATTCATAAATTTGTTGTACGCTGTAGTAGAATCTATATTATATATTTATGAGCATATTATACGATTTCTTTTGTCCCCGTCGTTTACCCCTATTTATGAGAGCCCTGCCAGTTATAAATATTATTAAATGCGTCCCTCGAACGATTCATATATCAAACTTTAAAGCTACTTAAAAAAGACTAGTTAAATTACATTGAATCAAAAACTAAATAAGCAATATTGCTATATTTTTCATAACTAGAGATTAAGGAGATTAGATTGCTAATATATTACCTAGTTTACAATTATTTGAATTGTAATTAAGAGCGTGAACTTATTAAAGAAAAAGAATTTTGATAGATTTCAACTTACAAAGACAAATTACTCTTATCTGATCTACAGAAACATATATTTAATGATATTGTTGAAAAAGATATATGGCTATTCAAAACTCATTCAGAGATCTTTCTTAGAGATAATTCATATAGTTACTCCATTCTTTATGATTTTCCTCATATATGATTTACTGAAATATTTTGATGTCGATATAGCCAATAAATCTAATTCAAAGTCCTCTAACCTTTCAATGTTCGAAACTTTCGATAAATATCTTATATTGTTTACCTATACTGATACTTATAAGAAAAATATGATGAATAATGATTATGAAAGGGGATTTCAACCAATTTTGATTAAAATAGGATTGTCAATGAACTCCCAAATTACCTGTAATATCAATTCTTTATTGTAAGTTCATCAAGTAACTATTGAGAAAATCAAAGTTTTGGAGTCTTAGGTTTGGTTCTTATAATGCTAATCAATATTAATCAATACTAACTATTATTACAATTTAGAACTGCTTTATACCTCATCATATGTATTATTGCACTTGGATACACATTAATTTTTCAACTGTTCTGTTTGATATGCTCTTATGAGAAAAAGTGGAGTCCATTGATTCATAACAAGTCATTTCAAAGAATACGCAATAATAGTTAGCTCAATAAATATATGAATTGGATTCATGTACCTCTTAACCAACTGCTATTAGTGTACTTATAATCAATCACTTGAATCATTTCGCAATTTTCTGTAATTATTTTTTTTTTTTTTTTTTTGCCTGACCAATAAAATTAAAAAAAAAAAAACATCATCCAAAAAATCCTTAAAAATTCTGCCAACTTGACTTGTTTACTATTTTACTTTTACTCATATAGCTATCATTCACTACTTTGAAACCACAAGCGTCTTGCTTAAATACATCTGTTCAATCCATCATGAATATCATATCATTTGTCACTAATAGAGTCAAGACTCAACCTTCTCAGTCTGAATTAGTGAACCAGTTTTCAGCAGAGGCACAAGCTCTTCAAAAGCAGGATCAACAACAACAACAACAACAACAACAACAACAACAACAACAACAACAACAACAGCAACAACACCAACAGCAACAACACCAGCAGCAACAGCAACAACAACAACAACAACAGCTTGATCATCATCGTCAGTCACTTCCGGCTGCAGATCAGCATGGCAAACTTCAAGAAATCTTGTCAATTCCACAGACACAAGAAATACAACGCGAGAGAAAGACTACAAACTCGCTCCAATCATTGAACAGTAAAAAGTGCTCGAGATGCAGATCAAAGAGAAATACCGAAAGTGAAGAAGAACTTATTAAATATGCTACTTGTGCTACCTGCAGAAGAAAAAGAAAAGTAATTAAATCTCCTCCAGGCGCTCATTCGAGTTCTCTTCATAAGAAAGTGAAAAAATCAGGACATGCTGATCTTAGTGAGATTGTTGATCCAAATGTACAGGCTGCATCCATTGCTGCAACCGCCTCTGCTGCGCTGAATGACAGCAATAGAAATGTTATTGCTCATCACAGCAATATTAACATTAATAGTATCGATAACAACAACAATAATAACAACAAGAGCAAGAGCAAGAGCAATATCAATAGCAACATCAATATCAATAGTAACAACAACAATAAGAATGATGATGAAAACACTAACAATGATAATAACGATAATAATTATTTTGATAATAATGACAAAGTTAATAACAATAAAAATGATATCAATGATAATAATAATAATATTCGAAATGATACGCAAACAAGTACTGATATAATTCGCAACACACTGCATAATAATCACATTAATACATCTTCGATCAACAACACTGATGGTGTTACTCATGGACAAAATCATGTGACTGATAATCATAATAACACTCATACAATCGGTACTACTGGTCATATAACTTCAAATGATCTTGATAGTGATATCGGTCTTGCAAAAGCTGAATACAAATCACAAACTCAAAATCAAAAGAATTCTCCTCATAGAAAACGATTTGCCTCATTCCCTACCTTAGTGGAAATTCAAAGATTAACCGAAAGTATAATAAAGGAAAATAAGCAGTGTGGTTTCCTAACTGATTACGAACAATTTTTGGAAGAAGTTAAATTGAATAAAAGTATACCAGTGAATAACGTAAAGTATTTGGGTGTTACTGATACCTCAGTATTCATAAGGCCAAATACTGTTCTACTTGACTCAGTATACTATACAAACCTATCAAAACTATTAATTTCAACTTATATAAATCCTATTATCAATTTAACTGGTTATAGATTTGTAATTAGAGATACGCATAAAGGGGGTAAAAGACCAAAACTTAATATGACAATGATATGCTCTCAAGATGTTAAACAAAGAAGGATTAGGTCCAAAAATAAAAGAACAGTAAAGAATGATTTAAAGGTTATGGATTGTAAATCAGATGTTAAAATTAGTTACGACTTAATACTTGGTATCGTGAAGATTAAATTCAATCATCATTTCCATGAGAGTTACAAATGGAAAAGCTCCAACTCAACTTTACCAATGAATATTATCAGTCAGCATTCAGTCCAAGTACCAGGTCAAATTCAGGTACAGGTCGCTACAAATGAATCACCCTTTAACCAAATACCCATGTCCATTGGCAATCCCCATATTCCTCATCAAAAGGATCAAATTGATGCTTCTGTAAACTCAGCTAGCAATGCAATGGCGATTGTCAATAGGTATAATGAAACTTATAATCCAGGAATCCCAATCAACCAACCATATCAATTGGACCCACATTTACATCAACAATCTTTGGTTCGAAGCTCAACAAATGAGGAAAATATTGACAAAGAACTAATGAGACTTGGAAATCGTCAGTCTTGAAATTTTATCTGATTTAAGTTGACAATAGTCATTATATGTTTTTACTTTGATAAAATATTGTTATCCCAAGCAGAACTAATTTTGTTTTCATTGTAGGCTGTAGTCTTACTTAGTAGGCAAAAAAAAAAAAAAAAAAAATAAGAGTAGAGAGAACAGAGAAAAGAGAGAAAGAAAATTGAACCTGAGCTAACTAATAATGATTACCATTTTGAAACCACAAAAAGAAAAATTCATGAGAGTATGAGCCAGATACCTGAGAATATCATTATACCACCAGTATCTATCAAGGAAGTGATAATAAAGACAGCCCAATATGTTCATAATAATGGTAAAGATTTTGAGCAGAAGTTGAAGGAGAATGAAACAAATAATTCAAGATTTAGTTTTATTAATTCAAGTGATTCATATAATGAGTTTTACAACTATGTATTAGACCACTTTGATGACTTTTTTGAGAAAGAAGAAGAGGAAGAAGAACCCGAAGACTTCACAGGTTCTGATGATGATTTAAAGGAACCACTGTTCATTATCAAAGATCTTCCTCCTATAACTTATCAAGATTTAGAAATAATCAAATTAACAGCTTTATTTATTGCAAAGAACGGACCAGATTATATTAGCAAGATAAAAGATTTATATAAAAATGATTCTAGTCAATTTGGATTTCTCGATATTGATCATTCCTTCCATGGATTATATCTTACACTTCATAATCAATATAAATTATTGATTGAATCTACAATCGAAAGTCTTCATATTAGTAGACCTGAAGATGTATTGATAGAGTCATTCAGAAGGGCCAAATTCATAGAATACAATCAAATCAATAATATGAAGATGGAGGAAGAATACAATATGCGTAAGTTAAGATTTTCATCTGTAAATTGGCAAGATTTTGTTGTTGTTGAATCTATTGAAATCACAGATATTGACAAATTCAGCGAATTAGAGAAAGGTTTGAATGTGGCTGATTTGAAATATAGGTCATTAGAACAAAAGTCGCTTGAATTAACACCTGATATTTCCTCAGAGAACCGAACAAATAATCAAAAATTAACAATTGGAAATTTAAAGATAAAAGAATTTGGACAGACAAGAATTAAAAATCAAAAAGCAGAAAGAATGATTGAATGTCCATTAACCTCCAAGATGATACCAGAATCCAAATTTGAGAAACATATACAAATTCTATTAAGAGATCCCAAATATAAAGAAGAAAGACAAAAGTATGAAGCAAAGATCCAACACCAAAATCTTTCTTCAAGAGATGTTACGATTAACATTCAAAACCTTTTCAGATCCAATCAAGTTAGGAACAAGAAGCAAAAACTTGAATCAGCGACTTCATCCTCGAGTGTACAGCACAGAAGTGCAGATTCGAACTCGGAAGATGAAGATTTAAAAAGGAAGAGTATACATATTGACCTTGAAAAGAGAGAGTACAAATAACATAGCATGTGATCTGAACTGAACTTAGTTGAATTGATCTTATACGAATCTGCTGTATATAATATTATTAAAGTTAAATCTATACGTGCCATTCATCAATAGATTTCCAGTCTTTCCAGCTGAAGATGGACTAATATTTTTGGCTTACTTGATAATTAACCTTCTCCATTGCCCCTTTTCCAAAGAAATCAGTGATAATTTTAAATCTATGAACAGAGTCATTCAAGTTTACATGGAATAAGTCATTTCTTTCACCAACAATATTCTGAGACTCTCTAACATTAGTCAATGTTTCGAAAGCAGGTGTACATTTAACACAGCTATTTTCATCTGATAAACAATTTTTATGATAGCTATGAGAACACAGAAAGTGAATGCTGGTGCCATCTAGTTTATTTGAGCAACCATCACACATGGTAGATTGTATTATAGCAGGGACATCTTCCAAATTGTGTATCTGCTCAATTTTTCTCTTCGTATCTTGTCTATATGAGTTAATCAATTTCTGATTAATATCTATCTCTCTTTTTTCAGATTCAACAAATTCAACAATATAATCTTTCAAAAGATCGATATCAGCAACTTTATTGACTCCTAAAATTTGTACTATTTCTAGTGGTGACAATATTCTATCATCTTTTATCTTATTCAAAAGTTTCTTAAATCTATCAACACCAACTTCTCTAAATACTTGGTCAGAAGAGGTATAATACACCAATGCTAAATTATATAATTCTTCTTCCTCTTCTGCGTAATTTTCAACTATATATATAGCTTCCTTCACATCACCTGTTGCAGTGCAAGATCTAAAAAGATCAACTTGAAAACCTGGTCCATCCTTTGCAAGCATTTTACCTTCCTTGAAGTTGAAGATATTTGAAATCAGCAAAATAGTTGAAGCATCTACTAAGCTCGACTCTTTTCTTGCCAAATGCAGTGCCTTTAGTTCCCAATTTCTCTTCTCTTCTGGATTTTTAGAGTAGTTTCCAAGCGTCAAGTATAGTTCGAACAAAGTATTCAATATATCTTTCTTTTCAATTTCATTTCCTTCAAATCGATCATAACTTTCTGCACATGCTTCCAAAAAAATAACAAATTCATTGGGCTTACTTGCAAAAGATGGGAAAATAATTCTTGGTTTTGGTGGTTGGTATGTTGGTTGCAAGCTTTCTTCGTCAACATTTTCATTTGAAATCGATAATGAATTAGTAGCTAGAGACATATAATTAAGGAATGCTTTATAGCTTTGAATTAGAACAGGACCATCGTTTTCTGGGGCACTTTCATTTATTTTCCATATCTTCTCTTTATTGGAAATTTTTTGTGGTTTATATTTACCGGTAAATACATTGATTAGTAACAAAGTAGTTTGGTTAGGAAGAGTTTCTAACAAAATTCTGGAATATTCAATCAAAATATTCAGTGTTTCATTCACAGGAAGGGATCTGATATAGTTGATTGCAGATTTAGCATCAATCAGATCGTTCAAAAGAATGTCAACAGCCAAAGACGAATAGCCAAGGTTTTGTGCTAGCTTAGAAGCCTGATCTAAGAAGTCGGTCTCTCTGCATAGTTCCACCACTACATCTAGATCGAAGTCAATCTTCACAACTTCATTTGTGTCCTTATCATATTTATCGATAAATTCATCCAGTTTATCAATGTTTTTCAACTTGCAATAGGTACATAAAAGTAACGTGACATGGTCATCAGTAGAGTAACCTTGCTTTAACATTTGTTCTAAAAATCTAGATAGATTAGCTACTTCCTTACTATCTTTATACTTTTGTATTATTTCACTAGTTTTCCCCAATGGCAGTGTCTGGATGAATTGATCCATGGCATCTGTGGTCTCACCTTTAGAATACAAATAATTACCATATCTCCTCTTGATATCTAACAATACGTTTGTACCAGTTTTTGTTTCCGCTAATTGAATGGCAACAGAATATAAGTCTCTTTTCAAGACAATATCTATCTTTTCTGAAAGCTCCTTTTCGTGGATTTGATATAAAACTCCATCTGATGATAAAACATATAAATCATCCCATAAGAGCATAATATCTAAAACAGCAGATGCAATTGATGTTGTAAATACAGTGAATTTGTTCTCTGTGTCAATTATTACCAATTTCGTGGGTTCTGTATAACCATTTAATATTAAACTAGAGCTATCTGATATATTTGAAGTGACGATAAAAACATACTTGAGAAATTTGAAAATCTTCTTTTTAGGCAATTCGAATGGCAAGACATATTGTGTACCATCTGCCTTATAGTATACCAAACCTTCGGTTCTACCAACTATTAGCTTATCTTCATCTATATCAACAGTGGAGATATCAGCACCTTTTGATTTTTCCAATAATGTATCGATTTTATTGTGATTTCCACCTGTTGTTGTAACTGTAATTATTTTTGAAGTGGTGGTGACAAAAAGCATAGGATCGTGATTATTGTTTTGTTGTAATTCAAGACCTGTTATAGGATCATTTGACTTATAAACTATTGTTTGACTTGAACCTCTATCTCTTAATAAATCACCTCTAATCAAAACAACATTACCATTGGCAAAACCACAAGCTAAAATGTTGAATGATTTGGCAAAGGTAAAGCATGTCATTGGATAAGAATTGTTACCATTTTTTATATGAACAATTGTATGATAAGACGAATCGTCAATTGTCTCCTTTGACATTATCTTTGTTAAATTCCAAAGTTTAAGTATACAAGGCTGGCCATGTCTTTCTGCAATAGTAACAAAAAATTCAGTATTGGTTAGATGATTAATAAAAGTTATTGACCAACCACTTTGATATGCAACAAATGACTTTAAAATTGTCAGATTCTTATTCACAATTTTAATCGAAGAATCTGCAGTAGCAATAAGCATAAAATTTTGAGAGGCGCATACAGCTGAAAGATTGGGGTCGGAATACAGTCGATTAGAGGTACCAAGGTTAGGATCTTTGATGGGAATAATATCAAAGAATTGAAATTGTCTCCAAGACATTGTGTGTGTGTGTTTGTTTTTTTAAGTATCAATCGATTGACGTTGTTTTGATGAAGAGGTGTTGTTATACATTAGTAGGATTTAAAATCTTTTGGCTTTTCCTGTAAAAAAAAATAATATTTTAGCACCGAAACAGGAAATTACTGTTTTTAGATAATACAAGATATGAATATGGAGTACGTACCACTCTTTCTTTAATTGTGCGTTGGCTAATTTTAAGATCAGTGGTGATGCACACATATCAATCAATAGTAATTAAATTGATTCTATATATGGAAATTTACGCTATACTTCTATGTTATTGCCTGGGTTCAATTTAACCGTATAGGTTGTTGTAGTATTTGTTGGAGGCCTACTCGGGTTTGAGGATTTCATTATGGGAAAATCACTCTTGATGTTATTTGTGTTAGTTTTAATGTATCCAAGTGTATTGCTATATTCTTGCTGTGTTTGTGGATGTGGTTGTTTTGGTTGATACGTCTGATGCTTGTGTTTTGGGTGATGGGGATTGTGGTTGATTATACTGGCTGAACTCTGATTTGAAGATGATATTGTAAAATCAGAACTTATGGCAGACTCACTATTGAAGTCATCATCTTCAATATCAGATATACGTTCATTGAACCTCTTATTATCATTGGGCAACTTCCAAAACCCACCCATACCATCGTAAAGAGTCTCAGCACCAACTCTTCTTGGAGGGTATGCATCACCTCCGTATTGTATATTGGACACAAATGGAAAATAAAGATGATAACCAAATATTGAAGAAAGTATACCAATAAATGAACCAGCAAAGATATCAAATAGAAAATATCTATTATCAGAGTAACCAGTTGCAGAAATATAAATCGGGAGTAATAATGGGATAAGTGAAACTACTATCTTGAAAGATACACCTCTTGAATCAAAGATTCGATGCTTGCCTGCCATAACTAAGAAACAGAACATCCCTGATGTGAATGATGTTGCAGCACTTCCAGAAGGGAAACTTTTAAATCCTTCATTTAAAATAATTAAATTTGGATTAGAACATATTGAAACATTGGATAAAGATCCGATTGGTGGTAATTTCCATGATCGTGGCATACATCGTTGAATTAAATCAGGTCTTGGTGATCCAATAAAAATCTTCAACATAGAAACCACAACAATCTGAAATGAATGAGAAGCAACAAATGATAATAAACCAATATGAACATTCCACAATTTTCGAGTAACAGAGTTACAACATGTTGAGAATCCAAGAATAGATATTATCTGAATAACTGGAAAAAGAATAGTTAATAAAAGAATACTTGAATTTGAAATAAGTAACCTTGAATCTTGATAATAGGTGTAGGAGATATTTCGATCCAATAAAGAAAATTCATGATATCTAGGATGTGCACATTGTCTAAACATTAATAAAAACAGAATTATAGATGAATATACTATCCAATCAACGAAATAGGTCAATATGCTCAACATAGAAACTTTCATATTCTTGATCTTGATAAACACATCTTTAGTCTTTCTTATGGTCATTTCAAATCTTAAAGCTTAAATCTTGAATTTTGGTTCTTGAGTTAGAAAAAAAAAATAAAAAAATAAAAAGAATAGAGGAGTCTTATAAAGAAATGATTTACAAAGAGATAAGTCTAATATACTCAATATAAGAGGTCTATTATATTCAATGTAAATGTATATGATTCAATAATTGACGGTCGATGATTAAATAAGAGCGTAATAACAAGTTCAAGAACAAAGAACAGGAAAAGGTACTTCAAATAAAGAAACAATAAAATGTCCGGAAAAAGACACTCATTTCTCTAGCTAGCCACACATAAGCCATTGTTAGCTATACGTTGAACATGAAACACAAACAAATACTCTTGAGTAATATCACGAAATTATAGACATGTTGCAAAATTGGTTTTGTGTTTGTGTTTTTTGTTTGTTGTGGGTAAGAGTTAAGAATTGATGGTGTTCAGGTGTAAGATATGATGAAATTTAATCAAAAAAAAAAAAAATAAAAAAGTAATTCGAGCTTTAGCAGATAAAAGAAGTAATAATTATCTAATTTTAAGACTTCAATAGGCAAATAAACAATGTCATTTCTTCATAGCATTCCTCAAGACCTTCAAGATGAGATATCTTTACACACTAGTATGTCTTCCTTGTATGAATTTTCATAGCTAATCCTAAAGATAAATGATAGATTGTAGAAAACTAATATCAAAATTAAAATCAAAATAATTATAATTATAATACTAACAATATAACAATTAACAATTAACAATTTTTTTTTAGAAAATAACTTAGATTTATTGAAAACATTTGAAAGATTATATAATTATGTATCCAGTGGTACTACAAATTGTACAACTAATGATGATCAAATTTCTGCTGTTGGTTTGAATAAAAAGAGAAAATTAAATGCTGAAGAAAATAAAACTATTCCTAATAATTATACTCTTGAATCAATTGATGCTGGTACTATCATTTTACAATTAAGAGATTTATCATTTCAATCACCAATTAGAAAGAAACTAAATTGGACCTTATCAATTTCACCTGTTACTCAAAAGCCAATTATTTCAATTGCTAAATCTAATGATATAAAACCTGATGTAATAATTGATGATCTGAGTAAAGAAAATATAACTTTTTCCACTTTTTTACCAGTATCTGGGAAGCCTCAATTTATTTATTTCTTAATATTCTATAAGGTAAATTTAAATGATACCTTTAACAATGAGCCAATTGTTATAACAATGAATAAAGAGAATATTTATAAAGAATTTTTACAAAATAAATTAATAAAGGAACAAGAGGATCCACTTGTCTATATTGAACGTCAATGTCAATTATCTGGATTTAAGATAACAAATACATTCTTTAATTTAAATTTTCATTCATTTTATGTTGAATCACATAGAGGTACTAAAGAAGGTGTATTATATTTCTTACCAAATCATATATTATTTGGATTTAAGAAGCCAATTTTAATCTTTAATTCAACAGATATTGATTCAATCGCTTATTCTTCAATCACAAGGGTTACATTCAATGTTACTATTCAACTAAAGAATACCGATACTAAATTTGAATTCAGTATGATTGATCAAAAAGAATTTGCTGAAATTGATACATATGTTAAAAATAGACAAGTATTAGATAATTCAATGAGTGATGAATTAAAGGCAAAGAAATATTCAAAGACTCAAGAAAATAATGATGAATCTAATTTATCAGAAAGTAACAAATCAATTGCAGGTGGTTTTGGAGATCTAATAGATGTATTAGGAGAAGATGATAGTGATGATGAAGAAGAGGATGCCAATTTTCAAATTGGAGCAGAAGTAGATGATACATCAGATCTAAGTGTAAGTGATGATGATGATGATGATGATGATGATGATGATGATGATGATAATGATAATGATAATGATAATGATATTGGGAATGATGGAAGTGAAGATGAGAAAATTACGGACAATAAAAATATAAATAGTAATGGCTATAGAGGCAAAGATGATGATGATGATGATGAAGGGGAAGGAGACGATGACGATGACGATGACGACGATGATGATGAAGATGAAGATGAAGATGATGATGAAGAGGAAGAAGATGAAGAAGATGATGATGATGGTTTAGGAGACTTGGATAGTGATTAAGTTTTGATATATCGAGATATACGATATAGTTTTTAAATGATCAAGTTATTCTCATCATAATTACACTAGTAATTCGTTAAGACGTTATTAATGTCATAATATGTATATCTTGTATTTATTTATAAATATTTAAATACATAAATATATATATATATATATATTGACCTATTTAAAAATCTAATCAATTAACTAATAATTAACTATTATATATTTTAGCAATAGCTTTATCAATAGTTTCTAAATTACTACTTGATTCAATTGAAGGATCCTTAATACCAGCAATTAATACAGTTGGAGTTATATGAATCCCATTTTGTCTACCTAATTTAGTAAAATATTTAATATCATTTGATACAGAATTCCCAGAATTTTCAGGAATTTTAGAAGGTTTAATTAATAAGAAAGAATTTAAAAATTGATCCTTTGATAATGATAAATCAATATTATTATTATTATTATTATTATTATTATTATTATTATTATTATTATTATTATTATTATTATTATTATTATTATTATTATTATTAGTAATAATTTGATCATATATATAGTTATAAGATTGATTTCTTGAAAGATTAAAAGTTTCAGTATCATAAAATTTTTCGATATTTAAAAATATTAATTTAGAAATTTTTAAGAATAATGATTTATTTAAATTTGCAATTGCTAAGGCAAATTCAGCAAGAAATATTGAAGTTGGATGCCATGGTTGAATATAAATTTGAAATATAAATTGAATTTGATATTTTTCAATTAATATAGGTAAGAATTCATCATAAAGTTTTAAAAATAATTTAGCACTAAATGGACAAGTATAATCTAAATAGACTTCAATTGGAATTAATTGATTTGATAATGATGAGGATGATGTTGATGAGATTGTAATTTCGTTATAGTATTTTGGAAGAATAGCCATATTTTAACTTTAAATAATTTTCAATAAAATAAAATATGATTGATTGTTATATTTAAAACACTTATTGATTATATGAAATTATGAATGATATGAATGATTAGTTTATTATCTGATATAAATATTAAATAATTATTGATGATTAAGTTATAAGTTAATAAGTTTAAACAAACAATTAATATACTCCCTTTTTTATAAAGATAAAAAGGAGCGTCACGTGATCTGACCAATACCCACGTGACATGCTGTAAATGTGGATCTCTTTTTTTTTTTTTTTTTTTTTTTTAATTTGTCTTTTGCTGCGCCGCCAAAAATTAAAATTAAAATTTGAATGCTACACAAAAGCCACGTCATTACATTCCACATTCCACATTCTAATATATTCTTATTTCTATTTCCAATCCCATTTCCATTTCCATTCCCATTCCCATTCCCATCCCCTTATATTAAATTTGCTTGTTTTATAATATCAAAATAGAATGCCGAATGATCGATTAGCTAGCTACTTGAATAACAATCATTACTGAGTCTTGTGAATTGATAGTTAATCATATTAATATCAATACAAGTATATATTATTATACTAAAATAGAATTGAATGACAAGTGATTAAACAATTAGTAATACTGATACTTGTTCTTACTAGGTAATATTAATGTGACCGTAATAGATTTCAAATCTCTCTATATAAATTCTTTTAAATTAAAAAAAAAAAAAAAAAAAGATATAGTAGTAGGAGTAGTAGATAACTCTTGTAATACGTATGAAATAGATAATAGCAATTCAATTAAAAGAAGTATATATATATAGTTAATATCAACTATTAACTATAAAATAATTGATGATATAATATAGTCTTTAATTAACGATTGTTTGTATATTCATTCATATGATTGTTTATTAAATTAGTATAGTGTTGTTATTCAGCCTTGCAATTATCTATATAATAACATTTTAATACTAACTATACTTTATATAGTTAGACTATACTTTATATAGTTAGACTATACTTTATATAGTTAGACTATACTTTATATAGTTAGGCTATGCTACCTTCTCCTCTATAAATAAACATCATCATTATACTGTTATTATTGCTTAGACAACTATTAAGTATTACTCACTTACTCACTTAAGGAATGATTCAGACAATTTAAAAAAAAAAAAAGAAAAGAAAAGAAAAGAAAAGAAAGGAAAGGAAAGGAATTGAATTAGCTTCGCCAAAATTTCAGTTACGGTTCCCAAAATTTATAAATAAAATTCACCTCGAAAAAAGTATATATAAACACATGCTTATCCTTTTTAAATCTCCTTTTAATACTATTTAACTTAATTATTAATTATTATTATTATTAATTTTAATCAATTGAATCCTTTAATTTATTAAATTAATTATAAAACAAATATCTATCTATATATATATATATATTTAACAATGTCTGCTAACGAATTCTTTGAATCTGCTGAAAATAAGGGTGAATCATACCAAGCTCCACAACAAACTGAAGGTCAACAAACTGAAAGTACAGGTGAAAGAGGTTTATTTACTGATATCGCTGGTGCTGCTGCTGGTGCCTATGGTGGTTCAAAAATTTCTGGTAATGTAAGTACTTGAATTTTATCAACCTTCTTTTTCCTTCAATTGAATCTTTAGATCAATTGTATAGATAGATATACCTATCTATAATCGATAAGAGAGATTTCATATTGAGGAAATTTTTTTTAAGGGGAAAAAGTTTATTTGAATAATTAATTTACTAACAATATGTTAATCTTAATTTCTTATAGCACTCAACTTTAGGTGGTATTGCTGGTGCCATTGCTGGTGGTGGTAAGTTAATAATCATTTTAATTTATAATTCATGATTTATGATTCATAATTTATGATTTTAAATTTATAATTCATGATTTATGATTTACAATTTACTAACAAATCAATTCTTTATTTAGTTGGTGCTCATAAATTAGAAAATGCTTATGAAAGACATGAAAACAACCAACAAGGTGGTAACCAAGGTGGTTACGGTGGTCAACAAGGTAACTATGGTGGTAACCAAGGTGGCTATGGTGGTCAACAAGGTGGCTTCGGAGGTCCTCAAGGTGGTCCAGGTGGATTTGGTGGTCCTCAAGGTGGTCCACCAGGTGGCTTTGGTGGTCCAGGTGGTCAACAAGGTGGATTTGGTGGTCCTCAAGGTGGTCCACCAGGTAGATGGTAATTTATCTCAATAGATTAATTTACATTAATTCTTTTGATTACTACTACTATTACTATTACGATTGCTATTTACAACTATCATAACGTTTCTATATAATATAAATTACTATTAATTTTATTATTATTATTATTATTATCATCATCATTATTTGGTGTTCTTTTGAAAGAAAGAATCGTAATTTTTGTAGTAATTATTCAATTTTAATAAAATATGAAATAAACAAACTAAGTACTATTATTATTATGTATTATAATCTATTATAAGTGCTTTTATTTATTATTAATGATATTTAAATATTTAAATAATGATTAAAAAACAAACTAAACATCATTTTCAGGTAAAATGTAATTACCTAATTTATCCATTTTTAATTCTTCAACTCCATGCTGTAATGCTTCAATAATTCTTTCATTTTCTTCTTCAGATGAATATTCATCAATTTCTTCACTTCTACTTAAATCATCTTCATCATCATAATCACTGTAACCATAATTATTCTCTTCATTTTCATCATCATATTCTTCCTCCTCTTCTTCTTCTTCTTCCTCTTCACAGGATCTTTCAAGATCTTCTTCATCTTGGCCTCTCATATTTTGAACAGCTGCTTCTAAATCTGAATCAGCCTTCTTCTTTTTACTGAATCCAGAGGCTTCAACTAAGATATCTAAATCCTTAATTCTTAAAACATCTCTTTTAAACTCTGGGTATATATATTTATAACCTTCACCATAACCATCAATATCTATCATTGAACTATCCTTCTTTGGATCATAATTTAATTTCTTTCTAAAGAATCTTCTAATACATTCAACATCTCTATCAAAATAATATTCTGCATCCTGATGTTTTGTTGATATACATTGTGGAAAATCAATAACCACAAAATCTTCTCTATATTGTTCTCTTTCCTTAGAATCTTCATGAATAATAATAATATTAAATTCATTGAAATCACAATGAATAATACCATTATTAGCTAATTTAACAATAAATTTCATTAAATCTGAATATAATTTTCTATAATTTGAATATTCCTTTAATTGTCTCATTGGAAATCCATCAATCCATTGCATTAAAACACAATGTCTTGAATAATCATAAGGTTCAGGGACTGAAAATTCATTCATATATAATATGGACATCATTTTATACTCTTGATTTGCAGCTAATTTACTTAGATACATCCAACTTGATGTAGTTTTATTTCTTAAATAATCACGATTATTTTTGACTGTTCTAAATGAAGTTCTACCTAATCTATGAATTTTTAATACTTTTTGATGATTATTAGCATCTGTTGTTGAATAAATATCAGATTCTTTACCAACACCAATTGTCGTACCAATACCAGCAATAGTATTTCTATTCAACATGGCCTTTAAGGCCAAATAATCAAACCCATTATACGTTATCTTATAACCATCATATTTAGCATTTCTTAATTTTTGAATCAATTTCAATTTAGCCAAATCTGAAATACATCTATTTGTACCAGAGATTGACCTTAATCCACCAATCTGATGGATCAAAGTTGTTGGTACAACTTCATGATTTCTTGAACCTATTTCTACTGCTGATAATACCTTGAAATCATCAGGAGTTAAATATCTCATATGAGTTGTATCTAACTTCATTTTTTTCTTCTTAGTTTTAAATTAGATAAATAAGGCCTCAGTAGATATAAAAAAAATGATTAATAGAGTAATAAATAAAAACACAGAATATAGATTAAGGTATATGAATATTTTTAATAAAACAAGACTATGAAGTCTATCTACCTATTACTTCTTTATTACCTACAAACTGTAATGCCATCTCCCCAATAAAATTTTTTTTTCTGAAAAATATCTTGCTGACTAAGTGATTAGTAACATATTATCTCAATGCCGTTGAGGAGTTGCTAATTTGAAAGTTGGCTAACAAACAGTTCGTTATGAATCTGGGTAGATGCTTTACAAGATATTAAGAGACTGCTGTTAGTACATCTTGAAAGATGAATTTTAAACAATAAGTGGGTGATCTTCTTATATAACGTAGTTACTGCAAAGATATTTTTCAGGTCAAATTTTACAGACAAACAAAAATTATCCAATTTTATACATGCTCAGACCCATTTATAACAATTATTAGCTGTACTTGTAATACAGTCATATCAATTTGTATTATAATTATATAATGATATCACTCGAATGTAATTTATAACCATATACATATATATATATATATATATATATATTCAGTGTACCAAACTATTGTTGTTTACCACCGTATTTAGCTCTGAAGCCTTGAACTTCCTTATCATCAATTCTTCTGAATAAATATTGTGCATTATTTATGTTATGTCCATTTCCAATGAGTAACTTGAAATCATCGCCAATTGCTAGTTCAGGGGCATTTAACATTTCATTGATCTTTGTGGTAATTTCTGGAATGAATGGATAAATTACTGAACCGACTAAATAAACAATATTTAAACCAACAGCAACAACTGCATCGGATTTATCTGGAAAATCATTATATAAGGAATTATCTAATTTATTTTCTTGTAAGAATTGATTACCACGAGCTGAAATAGACATAGCTAGCTCTAAACCACGACGTTCATGGACATGTTCCATTTCATCATTGTATGATTTTAGTAACAAATTTAAGTCATTTTTAACTTTCTCAAATGTTGGCAAATTCTTAATGTCAAATTTTGGTACAACACCATTGTACTTGGCATTGACAAACTTTATAATTCTATTTACAAAATTACCTAAGTTAGCCAATAGTTCATTGTTATTTCTTGAGGCAAAATCATCCCAAGAAAATTGAGAATCTGAAGTCTCTGGTCTTACTGAAGCTAAATAGTATCTCCATACGGATGGAGATATACCAGACTCTTGTGCATTGTTACCGAAGACCCCAACACCCCTAGATTTAGAAAACTTACCACCTTCATACTGTAGATATTCGGTAGTGTTTAAATGATGTAACATGGTCCAGTGATCCTTGGTACCAATTTCACTTGATGGGAAAATAACAGTATGGAATGGCACATTATCCTTACCCATAAATTGATATAGCGAAACGTTATCAGGGTTTTTCCACCATTGTTCCCAGTTTTTGGTATAGTTTGCTGTTATAGAAACATAACCAATGCAAGCATCAAACCAAACATATAAAACTTTTTCCTTATATGCTTCTAATGGAACAGGGGTACCCCATTTCAAGTCTCTAGTTATACATCTTGGGTTCAGGCCCTCTTTTAGCCAAGATTGTGTAATAGTCTTTGAGTTCTTCGACCACTCACCCTTGGCTGAAGCTTCCTCGTACCATTGTTTCAGGTCACCTTCTAATTTATCCAACGATAAGAAAATATGATTGGATGTTCTCTTTTCTGGTGTAGCATTATCTAGTTTACATCTTGGTTCAATTAGTTCAAATGGATTCAATAAACTACCGCATTTGTCACATTGATCACCTCTAGCATCTTCATACTGACATTTTGGACAGATACCTTCAACATAACGATCAGCTAAGAAACCATTATGAACAGTACAATATAACTGTTCCATTGATTGTTCTTCCAAAAATCCGTTTTTGTTTAACTTTAAAAAAATATCTTGTGCAATTTCAGTTTGTTGTTCAGTAGTAGTTCTACCAAAATAATCAAACCCAATTTGAAACCATTTGTAAACTTCGGCATGAATCTTATGATATTTATTACATAATTCTCTTGGTGTGACACCTTCTTCTAATGCTTTAGTTTCAGTAGCAGTACCGTATTCATCAGTACCACAGATATATAGAACATTGTAGTTTCTAGCTTTGGCATAACGAGAATAGATATCAGCACTCAAAACAGAACCAACAATGTTACCCAAATGAGGGACGTTATTAACATATGGTAAGGCAGAAGTAATTAAAATATTCTTTTTTGATGGATCTGGTAAAATTTCAGAGGCTTGTTTTTGGACAAAGAAACCAGATTGGATATTGGAAGCACCAGTGTGTTCTTCCTTCTGTCTTTCTAAGTCCGTAATGGCTAAAGCATTTGCTAAAGCTAGTTTGACTTCTTGGAGTGCTGAAAATTCTGGGTATGATTCTTTATTTAGAGAATATGAAGAGGCAAATAAAATGATTGATGTAGGATTTAAATCATTGCTAATCGATGGTAAAGTGGAGATATCTATCTTTGAACCCTTAATTAAAGCATCATGTAATTCATTTTCCTCCAACTCAATTTCTGCGTTATGGCTAAAATCATTTAGCAAGTATTTGACAATAGCATTTGGTTCAACTAACTCAAATCCTGAATTAGTATCTTTCAAAAGTAAAGATGGTTCCTCTAAAAATATAAACGATTAGTATGACTGATCTTTTAAATCAATAGTGTGGCATGAACAAAACTTACCTGGTTCAGATGTTAATTTTTGTTTCTGTACCTGAGATGCTAAAGATAGTTTAATATTGTTAGATAAAGAGACCAAAGATCTACCTTTATCAGTGAACAACTGTAAAGACATAGTGAATATTGATTGACTATTACTCTAAAGATAGTAGTAGAACAATTATTACACTCGTTCTCATCAAATTTTGATGCATCGAAAAAAAAAAATTCGACGACTCCGAACATCTGAACATAATTTCATTTAGGATCGTCTTTTTAGCTTTTATATTGTTATCCTTTTCAGAAATTTGTTACTCAATGTGATGCTAAATAATAACAGTAAAAATCCACATCAGGGCTTCTTACTTGGACAAAACCTATTGTTTTGTGGTTATCTAACTATTCAATAACATATTTTACCAGAAGCTTGACTATCTCAATGTCAATAAAACTTCGAGTCAATCTAAAAGATATTTTTATACACTCTATCTGTACTATCTTTTGAAGCTTCCAATTACTCGATAAAGATGCAAATAAAAATTCTTATAAGACATGGTGATTTCTATTAAGGTTATACAGGGCGACTATATACTCAAGATCCAGATGTATTAGTCGTCACATATATCAATTGGTACAAGATGTGGTGCTAAGAAGAGAAGAACAAGTTTAAGAATCTCAGAATCTGTATTGATCAAGTTCTTTAGGTTCGATTAAACTAACTCTTTCAAAAATGAAAAATCAACATTATTAAAGTTGCAAACTATTCATATAATGTTCTACCAAAGTATTAAAGTACCATCTATTATCAAAATTATACGTCCCCATAACTCTGATTAACTGATTTAATTATGAGCTTTTTTTGTACTTTTATTGCACTCTATTAATAACCCTTTGACTGCGTTAATCAACCTTTGCTTTATCTTCTCATTTAATTTATCTGTCAATAGCATTGATGCGGCTAGTAATTAATTTTGATTAACAACCTTGTAATAGCTGATATATTGGATCAGTATTTACGAGTATCTCTCTTGTATGATGGGCCCTCATATAACATTGACCTTGTTGAATACAATATAGGGGAGACTGGTTCCCAAAGTCAAGATATTAGAGGATTCAATCAGTTCCTTCTTGTCGAGACTCTTATAATACATTTGTATTAAATCATTAACTTTAGTCTCAAAACATATTAAAGGTATAATATTTTTGGTCTCCTTCAAACAGGCAATGGCTGAAGATTGTCTAGTCAGCTTTCTAGAAAGCTTTCTGGCTATATATTTCCATTTGAAACGTTCAGATTTCTTCAGTAAAGATTTTAAAAGTAGTTTGTCACTTCTAGAGAATCTTGAGGATGGTAGTTTATTGTAATTGAATTTTTTATTAGTTATTGGCTGATAATTTAAACTTGAATAATTGCTAATATTGTTATTATTGTTAGTAATCACTGGAAAGCTAGTTGGTGTGGGTGTAATATTACTTATGTGATTGTTGAATTCTGTTATAGTTGAGCCAGGCAAGTTAGATGAACTAAATTTCATGTTACTAAGTGTTAAGATTTCATTTTTTGGCATAGGTTGATATTCAGATGATATGGTTGTAGGTGATTTTTTTGAAGGTGCTGGAATCATCGGTGTTATATATGACACTGAAGGTGGTATCAAGGGACAATACGTATATGGATTCAAAATTGGTGTCGTATTTAATATTAACTGGTTATTTTGGTATGAAGAGCGAGCATCGTTATTTCCTATTGCAAAATAATTCTGTATATTAGGATAATTTTGATCCATTGGAATATTTTGCTGTTGTTGTACTTGTGCTGCTGGTGGTAGTTGTTGTAATGGTTGTAGCTGCTGTAGTTGTTGTAATGGTTGTAATGGTTGTAGCTGCTGCAGTTGCTGAATTGGTTGCAGTGGTTGTGGTACTTCTGGGTGTTGTTGGTAATATAGTTGTTCTGGGTGTTGTTGGTAGTATAGTTGCTGTTGTTGTTGTTGCTGTTGTTGTTGTTGTTGTTGTTGTTGCTGCTGTTGTTGTTGTTGTTGCTGTTGTTGTTGTTGCTGTTGCTGTTGTTGTTGTTGTTGTTGTTGTTGTTGTTGTTGTTGTTGTTGTTGTTGTTGTTGTTGTTGTTGTTGTTGTTGTTGAAACTGAGGTGGAAATTGAAATTGAATATACTGATGATAACATTGTGAATTATTTGCATGATTATCATCAAGCTGTTGCTGATATAGTTCAATATGATCTTGTAAATCAGGTTGAGCATGTTGATGTATGAGTAACGCATCAATTGATAGCGTATCATTCTTCAAATCAGATTCTCTCATAATGTATTGGTATGGACTATGATTGAAAGAGTTTGATTGTTGTGATTGATTGAACAAATGTGATTGGGTTATATTATTTCTTGATGGTGCAACTATTGATTTTCCAGATTCTTGTCTTAAGTTTTCCATGTTGTTATTGCTAGAATCAATAGTTATAAATAAAGTAGAGTTTAATTAATTGGATTATTATCCAATATTTTATAAGGCTTAACAGAGTATAATGATGATAGTAATGGATTGACAATGAAAGATACACTTCTAAATGGGAATAAATGTTACTAGAAGTGAAGAATAAAGCAGAGCAAGAAGAGGGTGTTTTAAAAGAATAAAAGACTCAACAATTAAAGAAAGGAGAAGAAAACAACAAAATTGGTAACCTAAAAGTAGCAGAAGCAATATAATTGAGATATTGGCATTGACAATCTGAGAAGAAACAAGAACAAAAAGTATAGAGGAATAAATAATACAGATATTGATTCAAATATTGATTCAACTATTAACTAAATTAAATTATTTCAGTGATGAAATTGAGATTGAGATTGAAAATGAAAAAAATAATGATAATAAATTAGATCAGGACGTTTAATATCATTTATGGGTTTGGGGAGAGAGAGAATTAATTATATATGTGGATGGTTAATATGCGCTTTAGGCAGTCAGATTATAATATGATTTATAGTTTTTAGTATATACTGAGAAGTGGGTAAGGACAAGAGGAGGGACTGGTATATGCTTATATTTGTACAACAAAGAGTTATTGTTTATATATTGAATATAAGTTTTTTTTTACCTTTTTTGATTCTATGAATTATTTGATTGTGATTTTGATACTAAGGAAGAGGTGTTGATAATAGTTATTGATAGTTTATAATACTCATGAAGACTTATAACACTAGCAATCATTGATAACTATCTTGACTGATAGTAAATAATCTCTATCTTTGGTATTCAATCACGTAATTTTATGATAAATTTTTTTTTTTTGTTGAGTCTTTAACTTTGAATATTAACTTTTTATACTAATTATTCTTACAGCCGGCACAGACTAAACAACATACTCAAACATGATAAAACCCATAAATGAAGCGCAGTTTATATTGGTAATTCTGCTTTTAGGTCAATCAGATGATGAACTTTACCATTGATTACTACAAGACTTGTACGAGTAACGATCAAAATCGGAACTATAGACACTTACCAAGAGAATTTACAATATATATACATGTTATGGTAGCAGTTGATTAGGTTATGTTCCCAAAACATATATGTTTATTTTAACTCAAATATAAATATAGAAATATAGGTATACATAAGCATTATACAACAATTACTCCAGATATGATATAATATATTAATTAAGAGAAAATCTTAATCAGTTTAACCCACGGCCTGCGGATCAATATTGTACATATATAGAAATCTTAAATTGGTAATGGTAATGTAATTTATTATATAAATATTTGTATATTTATAGATAGATAGAATTTATATATTTATATTATTCCAAGTATTTACATTAATCAAGTTCTATACTACTGTAACTATTAAAATTAATCAAGAACTGTATATTAAGAGTATTAAAATTAATCAAGAACTGTATATTAAGAGTATTAAAATTAATCAAGTACTGTATATTAAGAGTATTAAAATAATATATTGACATAATTTTATATATATTATATAGACTTTCTGTTATTAAACATATATATAACACTATATATAGATATGTAAATCAAAAAGCAATTTTATATATAGAGGAAGAGAGAGAGAAAGAGAGAGAGAGAGAGAGAGAGAGAGAGAGAGAGGAATATAATAAGGTTCCACAATGATAATATTTTTAACTTCGAGATGGAAGGTAGGCATGTTAATGATATTGTAGATCTAATCGAATATAAAAGTATTAATCATATATAGTTCTTAAGCCCCTGAATCATATCAAGTATATTAAAAAGATTCTTCTAAACCATTAAAGTAGATTATTAAATATATAAATAAATTTCTTTGTTACCAAATTCTAAGATTTTGAAATGTTTCTAAATAAATTTCTAGAATGCTTCTAAATTCTAAATCTATAAAACATCAGTATTCAAACTACAGAGGTTTTAAAATAATTAGTGAATGAGTAAGCAAAGCAATGAATTAATCCTAGGCATTAGCTATTTCATTTCAGCCTATCGGCGGTAGTATGTTTATCCCTAGGAAGCACAAGGTTCTATATGCCACTAATTGGTGACCTGTAATTGTAAACAAGTTAACACAAGTTAAGACAAGTGCAGGTCTAGCGATTAAAAGTCTGCAAGTTGTAAGTTGAAACCTACACCCAGATATGCCTAGTTTTATTGCCCGATATGTAAAAGTAGGCACAAAATAGCATCAATGTACGAGGTATTAACAATCCAATTAGTCTGCAGACTTTAGCAGTCTTATAATGTTGCTGTTGATGTTTCATGATTTTCTATTAAACATTGATTTTATAATTTGTATTGTACTTTGTATATATATATATATCTTGTATATTTTGTATATCTTGTATATTTTGTATATCTTATAGTTTAAATTTTTAATGATTTAATGATTTAATATGATATATGATGATCATCTTAAAATCTTCCAATTTTAATTCTAATTAAATAATTTATTATAGATCTTTTATAATTGTAGTAGTAATTTAAACTATAAATGTATAGGTGATCACTTGCTCCATAGTAATGGTTTAAAGCTACACTTCATTACGTAATGTACACAATAAATATATATTCGATAGTTCATTATACTTAATCATATTATTTACACACCTGAAACTATTTTTTTTATAGATATAGAAGATATAGAAGATATAGAAGATATAGAAGATATACAAGATATAGAGATATACAAGATATACAAGATATATATGGTTCATCATTATTTCCATTAAACGTTACATAACTAATTAATCAATGAATGTTATAATATAATACCAAACAGTTGCCAATATTGTTTATTTAGAGATTTAATTTACATAAAGTGAGAACTGAGAAGTTCTCTCATATGCATATACATATGTTATAATCCCGAAATAATAAATACAACACTGTGTACATTCATGTCCTATGTCCTATTACTTAAGTATGATCACTGCGGAATTCTTCCTAGTTAGATAATTTATTATATATATATAATATAAGATAATTATGGAAGCAATTAGAAAGCTTATATAATCTCATAGTCATAGCCTCAATATTCCTATTGAATATATATTATAGATTCATTCATTGAATTAACGTTTGCCCTTATAACCGTGTAGATATTACATTTACACGAGTTACGATATTATGTTTATGCCTATGTTTATGCCTATGTTTATGCAATGCATTAGTAACGTGCCTTGTTTAGAACATTGTCAGTAATTTTAGTGTTAATATTAATATTAATTATTACTAAAGTAAAATTAAAATTATAAGCTTAACAAGTGTCATATAGTTCTATTATTCAATCCATATAATTTAATTTATATTATAATTAACAACTAAGGTATAACTAACACTACTATTAAAAGATACCTCTCATTAGAACCATTTATATATATGAACTGTATAGTAACTAGAAATTAGAAATTAAAAACTAATAACTATCAATAAGATCTTGACAAAATATTTCTTTACTACCTATACTTCTTTTGCCACAATGAACTAATAAAATTCCAAATTCTCTTCCAACTCCCCATCTATCTTTTCTTAATGATTTTCCTACTGTACTTACTAAACCAGCAATATGATTTAAATTTGGAATTTGTCTAATCACTTTTGAATATTCTTTAATTATTAAACTATATTCATCTGTACTGAGATTATCTAATCCTCCAACTCTTTGACCTGTTCTTTCATAAAATTCCCTTCTTATTCTTCTTAAATAACTACTTGTATCCTCTAAAGCTGGAATAAAATTGGAATCAATCTTTAAATTAACTTTTGGATCATTAAATTTTGATTCACATCCAAATAAGCTAAAGATAAAACTCCAAAGGCACATACATGATTTAGCAATCCCCATCTTACGATAGAATAATGGATCAAGAATTGGTTCATAGGTATAGTTTGTTTGATCTAAAATTTCTTCCTTTGGTAAAAATACTTCAAATAATAAAAGAAATGAATATACTGCTGCAATGGCTCCATCTTCACTTCTTGACCAAATATTTATTCGTTGTGATACCTTTTTATGATCATCCTCTGTTATCTTAATATTCACTCTTCTTGGTGATCCACAATACAAAAAATAATCATATTGAGTTATCCTTAGATATATATGACCAGCATGAAATTCAGGAAACCAACATCTAGTAGCTGTAATATTTTTATATTCTTTAATCATTGGGTTAGAATTAACTTTATCTATCGAATTTATACCAACTGAAAGTACATTATTATTATTATTATTATTATTGTTGTTGTTGTTGTTGTTGTTGTTGTTGTTGTTGTTGTTGTTGTTGTTGTTGTTGTTGTTGTTGTTGTTGTTGTTGTTGTTGTTGTTGTTGTTGTTGTTGTTGTTGTTGTTGTTGTTGTTGTTGTTATTATTATTGTTATTATTACTATCATCATTACAATAGGATTGACTTTTAAGAAAGATATCACCAATAGATGAGCAGCAACCACCTGATGGTTGAGCATATCGCCAAAAATCTAATGCTGAAGATATAGTAGATTTCCAAATGTTTTCATCACCAACAGATCCAACCCCTAATAAACTTGATTGAAAATTTATCTGTTCCATTTGCAATATAAGGTTGAGTAATCCTGTTAATAATATTTTTTGACCAAAATAACTAACATTGGGCTTTTCCTTTTCAAAAATTAATCTTAAACCAGCAGCAATGGTCATTGTATCTTGTATAGAACCATTATTAAACTTATTAATATTGGTATTATTATCATTAATGGCATGTTTATCATCATTATCATTATTAGCATTATTATCATTATTATCAAAATTATTATTATTATTATTATTAACAAAAGAATTAGATTCCCAAAGTTCATCAGAGCAAGGTAAAGTTATTTTAATTTGATTTGCATATAGATTTATTGATTGACTAAAACAAATAGATTGAATAGTATCAACATAAAATGTTGCCCATGCAGCTCTTTTCATAGATTCACTTTCAATCCATCTCTCCCATACTTTTATCCTTGATTTTGAATCTTTTGTTTGATCTGAAGAGCTTGTTGAATTTGAATTTCCTAAGAATGAACTCCTTCTTAATAACTGGATCTTGGTACTATTATAGATAGAGGCTCTTTCAAACATTAAACTTGAACCCTTATTTACTTGATATATCTCTAAAACCAATAGACTGTGAATAAACCAAGATTTACAAGGAGGTGTTGCCTCCTCTGATGATAGAAGTAACCATAATAATGGATCAGCAATTTGATCACAAAGATTATTACAAGAAACAATTTCTTGTAAGCCAGGTGGTTTGGGAGCCATGTTGGCAAATGAAGCACCAATAACTATCATACTTAATAATAATAAAGGATGAGAATTAAAAGTTGAAAATGAGGGACGATGTAAAATTGGTAACTGTGGATGAAAATGAGACCAATAAAGTTGTAAAAACCATTGTATCTTTTCTATAGTAAAGTCAGGATTGTCTACCAAAGTATGTATATAAGTAATTAATCTATCAAATATATCTTGATTCATAACAGTTTGATAATTTGGGAAAGAAGGTATTGTATCAAATAATTCTTTAAAGAAATCAGATGTGTTACTTTCTAACATAGTATCAGTTGTGTCAACGAATGCACCGGATTCTTCATTAATTTCTTGATTTCTATTTTCTTTATAATGATCATTTTCATTTAATAACCAATCAATAATTTGAGGGTTTGGGGTTCTTTGTGCTTTAAATTTTGAATGATCGCTATTTGTATCTACTATATCTATAGTATTTGATGATGATGACGATGATGATGACGATGATGATGACGATGCTGCCGCTGCTGCTGCTGCTGCTGCTGCTGCTGCTGTTGAAGAAGTTGTTGTTATATCAATAACATCTAATGGTCTTTTGGGGATTTTAGCAGTAGTAGCTATTAAATTTGGAGAAGAACAAGAGTTTAAAGAAGGAGAGGATGAATTTGAAGAAGATTTAAGAGTCTTTAGAACAGTTGTTCTCTTTACATTTTCACCATAAAATTGAATATCATAGGTTGGATTTGGTATTTCAGAATCAAAAATTTCAAGTTCTCTAAATTGAGGAGGATTTGAGGATGATGTAGAATTTGAAGAAATATGACTATCAGCTTCAGATATATTTGAGCCTAATGGGGTATTAATACTATTAATTGGATGATTATCTCTAATTATGGTATTATTGTAATTTTCTTCAAATTTATTATAGTTATGACCAACATTAGGTATGATTCCATTAATAATATTCTTACTAGTATTGCTACTATCATCAGTATTATTAGTAATAGTGGTATCATTTGCAGTATTATCAGTAGTAGTATCAATATTAGTATTATAACCATTATTACTATTGTAACTATTATAACTATTAAAAGTATTATAGCTATTAGAATAACTATTATTAGCAACAGCAACATGACAATTGTCATAATTGATATTTCCAGTATTTTCAATGGTGAATCCATCATGTTTCAACTTTTCATGTCTCTTTCTAACATCATTTCTTATAAATGTTTTAAAGCAACCAGGAAAATGACAAATAAATCTTTGAATTGAAGAATTATGATTAATTGCATGTCTTGCCAAATGATCCGTTCTTGAGAATACTTTACCACAGGCTGGATATACACATCTATAAATACCCGTTTTATGTTTTCTCTTAGGTTTAAGTTTTTGAGTCAATGATTTTGATGACTTTGTCCTTTGATCTAAAGCTAGATCCATAATTCTTGACTTAATTTGTTAAGAGGCTAAGAGCGATAGAAGACTTTTGAAGTTGAAGTTAAAAATCAATAGTAGTAGTAGTAGTAGTAGTAGTAGTAGTAGTAGTAGTAGTAGTAGTAGTAATTAGATGGGTAACTCAGTTAATTTTTGATTCTTCATATCCGTTCTTGCTAATTATTAAAATCGCATACTAATAGTACTTAGTATTAATTGAATATAATATACGGATGGGGGAGCAAGACTGTAAAGTCCGTTAATGGGGGAGCACTTTTGTTTTACGTACAAAAGTTTAACTTAATATATTGATTGGTGAATTTAATATGCCAATCATTTCAATGCAATATTGGATACATTGATCATTTGATTCATTGAGTATTTGAGTATGAGTATATATTATACGGTATTTATGATTGATTCCAAAAATTTGAATTGGGGATACATACAGACTTACAGTAGTAACACACCATTGTTATTCAACGAGTACAAAAGATAAAAACTTACAACTAACTGGAGTGTTTTATTTTTCTTATTTTTTTTTTTGAATGAATATTCCAGCCTTTACATAGATATACTAGACTACTAGACAATAACAATATGTATATCTCAATGTTATAGTGTCATTTTTAAACTTTAATCAGTATTAAGTCAATCAATTCATACAAAATTTTGGTTTGATTTAGGAAAATATCATTAAATTTTTTTTTTTTTTTTTTTTTTTCTTTGGAAAGATCATCACCAAAATATTGATGATACTTAGTAGTAGCAGTAGTAGCAGTACTAGTAGCAGTATTAGTTGTATTAAGCAGTAGTATTGATCAGTAATTACTCAAATAATTGTTTATTTATCACATATCGTACCAATGTCGGATCAGATAATAGAGATAGCTAGATCATATCTGCCTAATTTGGAACTTGAAGTATTATCACAAGGAGCTGAAGCTGTAATATTTGTCACTAATACTCATCCATATTTATCTAATGATATCAAACCAAGATCAATAACAAATTCAGATAAATATATTATTAAATTCAGACCTCCAAAGAAATATCGTCATCCGATATTGGATGCTCAATTAACTAAGCATAGAACATTGTCAGAGGCAAGATTACTTCAAAGATTAACAACCATACCTGAAATTCATTCACCAAGTCTAATAGCATTAGATTCAAAAAATGGAATACTTTGGATGGAATTTATTGGTGAGGAATTGAAAAATAGTGTTATTGATAAGAGATTAAGTTCCTTAAAGAATTGGTTATGGCAGTTCGATGATTTACCAGATTTAGCAATAAATGATGATGTTTGTAATGTTTTAAAAAATGTTGGTAAAGAAATTGGTTATCTTCATATAAATGATTTAGTTCATGGTGATTTAACAAGTTCAAATATATTATTACAACAAGGTATAGCATATCTTATTGATTTTGGACTTGGATCAGTAACTACTTTAATAGAGGATAAGGCTGTTGATTTATATGTTTTAGAACGAGCTATATTAAGTACACATCCAAAATATTCAATAACTTATAATGAATGGTTATTACAAGGTTATTCTTCAGTTTATCAACAACAAAAGAATGATAAGAAAAAATTTCAAAATAAATTAAAAGAAGTATTGAATAGATATGAAGATGTTAGAATGAGAGGTAGAAAGAGAAGTATGATTGGCTAAATTAAAGTAAACATAAAGAAATAATTCCTTAAAGTGTATAAATTCAAATGTATAAATTTGGAAGTTTTAATTATAACCTTATATATCTATTTTAGCAAATGCTCTATCTATATCATTCAATTTATCATTATGATTATGTTTTAACTTTAATAATGATGAATCAACTATTTGTTTTCCAACTTCATCTATATTAGAATTGTAATTTGTTGTTATTCTTTTCCTTTGTGGTGTTAATACCTTTGGAGATAATGGTCTATTTGAATTGATTTTATTTATATTTATATCTGTAATATTTGAATCTGATGACATGATAGTTCCATTATCAGCATTACTATTATTATTATTATCATTAACTATACTATCAAAATAACCAGGTGCCACTTTATTTGCAATACTTCTTTCCCAATTAGTGAATAGTTTTCTATTCTCTTTACCATAATCTTCAATAGTAGTTGTAAGCTTTTCACATTCCTTAATCCATGCCTCTAAATTGTCTATAGTAATGTTTGTATCTTGACATCTATTGGGTAATGGTTTGTAATCAAAAGGTAAATTAATAGCTATTGGAGGATTAAATGAAGGTGATATTATTAAAGGTATTTGAGCTAAAATTGGATTGGCTATGAATATTAATTGTAACTTATGGTTAGTATTAATATATAATAATCAAGATCAAATTGATCATACATACGTCTATCAGAATCCATATTAAATTGTATTAATTAATGTTGTTTATTGATTAAATGGTAGTCTGATATCTATTATCAATAGGGATTTAAAGACTGTAATTCGTTTATTACGTAAGTGATTAGTAATTAGCTTTGAAATAGGTGTTTCGAAACTTTCCAAACTTGGTTCAGCGAATTAATAAAGGGTGGTAAACCCAAAGTTTGATTAGATAAAAGTTCTATTAGTATATCATACATCGATCTAGAAAGTTTGTATCGTTGAATCTCATCATTGAATACTCTACTGTTAATCATACAGTATTTAACAGCGTAACAGTGGCTAGATTTGTACTTACTGATCGTTTTATAATTACAACTCAGAGTTTTCACAAATATTAGAATTAAAATATTTAACAAAGATCTGATCTATTAAAAGATTCATTTTAATAATTATAATTTATAAGATAAGTTTACCAATCAATTCATAAAGGTCAAACAAATATAGTAGAGAGATTAATTATTATTTCATAATGTCTAAAGGAAAAGGCTATTATAAAAAAGTTTCCCAGGATGATAATGATAATTCAATTGAAACAAAACTTGGAAGTGATTCTCTAAACAATGTTAACAGTACTTCCAACTTAAACATTAATGATAACGATACATCATCTTCTAATGCTATTAATCCATCAGCATTACTTTCAAAATTGGATAGTATAACTACTACATCTACCCCATCCTTATTCTCACATATAAACCTCAGCATAGTAAGGAAGAAAAAATTCTTAACTGTTTTAGGGTTAGCTGTCATCTTTTGGACTATTTCGATTGCAATTTATATATCAACAAAGGATGGCTCTTCAAGTATATTAGACTATTATAACAATAAATTGAATAACTATAACGAAAATGTTGATTCAGATTTAGATGATTCAAATAATGATCCTACAGTATCATATGATGGTACTGATGAAATGATGGAGGAGTATAATAAGAATAGTGCCACTCTTTCATCTCAATCTGAAGCTGTTGAACCAACTGAACCTTCAATTGAAGCTCCAAAGGAGGAACAAGAAGCTAAAACTCCAAAAGTATCCACAAAAAATTCAATCTCTATGGAAACTATCAGAAGTGGTGAATTGGCTGCTTATGATATATATTCCCGTTTTATCAACCCTCCAGCAAATGTTGATATAAAAAACATGGAAGATGAAGGTTTACATTTATACCAAGATTCTAATGAATTAACTGCAAAGAAATTGGCAGATGATTCGTATTCAAAGACTTTATCCTCATATGAATTTATCTATAATGGTGATCAACATAAAATTTTTGAATTTTTACCATCGTTTGATTTAAAATTTGCAATTGTCTCTAGTGAATATGTTTCTGTTTATAGACATTCAAAACTTGCCAATTATTGGGTTCTAGATATTGAAAATCAAGTATATACTCCAATTACTATTAACAAGGATAAAGATTCCTTATCTAGATTATCCTATGCTAAATGGTCTCCTAACTATAACTACGTTACATTTGTCTTTGAGAATAATTTATACATTTTGGATATCAAACAAGAATTTAAAATTACTCAAATAACTAATGATGGTTCAGATGTTGTTCTTAATGGTATTAATGATTGGGTTTATGAAGAAGAAGTTCAAGCAACCGATGACTCAATTTGGTGGAGTCCTGATGAATCCAATTTAATATTCATGAAAACTAATGATACCTCAGTGGATATATATAATATTGATTATTATGTTCATGATATTACTGGTAAAAATAAGTATCCAATCAGTTCTAAAATCCCATATCCAAAACCTGGTTATTCAAACCCAATTGTTGAATTAAACGTATTCAACTTACATGATGGTAAATCTATTAAACTTGATAGATCAGATTCTAATTTGGGTCAAGAATTTATTGTTTATGATTGTTTCTTTTTAGGTAATAATGATTTCATGATTAAAGAAACTGATAGAGAATCAAATATCTTAAATGTTAGACATTATGACATTAGTAAAGCAACTTCTGAAATTATTTATAAAGTTAATTCAAATGATTACGATGGGTGGATCGAAAAATTTAATGATCCAATTCTTGTTTATCATGATGATAAGATAGGTTATCTTGATATTAATGTTGTTGATGGTTATAACCATTTGGTATATTTTGAAACTTATAGTACAACAACTCCTAAGATCTTAACTAAAGGTACTTTTGAAATTTTATCAATTATCTCATATGATATTGTCAATAATTTGGTCTACTATACATCTAATGAAAAGTCTTATATTGATTCTCATATTTATTATGTTAACATCTTAACTGGTGAAGTGAATCCTCTTAGTGATACCTCAAAGGATTCATTTAGCTCTGCAGTTTGTACTAAAAAATCAACATACTGCATTGTTAAATATGAGGGTCCAGATATTCCAGCAAGTTATGGTGTTAAGTTACAGGAACCAACTAAATCTCTAGGTACATTTACTGTTTCATTGAGACCAGCAGTTGCAAAGAATAAATATAAATTTCCAACAAAAAAGTATCATAGAGTTAAACTTTCTAGTGAGTCGGATGACAGTCCAAGATCTGAGGAAGATGTTGAAGTTAGTGTCATTGAATATTTACCATATGGATTTGATGATACAAAAGAATATCCACTACTAGTTCACTTTTATGGTGGGCCAGGATCCCATGTTGTGACTACCAGATATCAACCCGGTTTCTTAGATGCAGTATCATCATCAATGGATGCAATAATTTTATTTATTGAACCAAGAGGAACTGGTGGACAAGGTTGGAAATATAGATCATGGTCAAATAAAAAGATTGGTTACTGGGAACCAAGAGATATTACTCAAGTTACTAGAAAATGGATTAGTGAGAAGGGTTATGTCAATGTAGATAAGGTTGGTTTATGGGGTTGGTCATATGGTGGTTGGACTACACTAAAGACATTAGAGTATGATGCAGGTAAGACATTTAAATATGGTATGGCAGTTGCACCAGTTACCAATTGGTTATTTTATGATTCAATATATACAGAAAGATATTTAGATGAACCAAAGAATAATGAAGAAGGCTATTCAATATCACAAATTTCTAATATTGAATCATTTAAGAATGTTGAAAGATTTTTAATTATGCATGGTACAGCTGATGATAATGTTCATATTCAAAATACTTACACGTTACTTGATGAATTTGATTTGAAAGAAGTAAAGAATTATGATGTTCATGTTTTCCCAGATTCAGATCATAGTATACTATATCACAACGCTAATAAGATTGTGTATGATAAATTATTCTCATGGATCAAGGATGCATTTGAAGGCGATTTTATAAACATTGGTCATAAGTCATGAATTATGAATTTAAATTGTATTAGTTATAAATTAGACGGATATTAATAAATAAATGATGTACTAAATATATGATTTTTAACTTGATGCGTAATTTAACTGATGTTTTTAAATAGTTAAAAAAACATTATTAGTACGAATAACTAAGCCATATCTCACCTGATGAGATTATTTGGTAGAGGTAACATATCTATTTTGTGAAACTGTAATTTTCCTCAAAATCTCATCTTTTATCTCTCTATTTACAAATTCTGTTGGATCATAATCTCTTTCAGAAGTTGTGGACTTCAGATTTTGTCTATGTAATTCCATCAAACTGGGCTCCTGTATTACCATATGTGACTCTCTTCTAGCATCTACAATACTCTGTGGTACTTCAGGTCCTACCATAGTACTCAAACTTTCTCCCCAATAATTGATAACTCCTGCTGTTACGTCTGCTGCTGTTACGTATACTGCTTAATATCTATTTGTAGGTCTGATACTTAATTAATTGTTATACTTTTTTATATAAAAGGGATTTTATCGGGAAGGTTTTTTTTTTTTTGGGGACCTATTTTGACACCTTAAATAAAAACCCAGACTTGAACCTACAAAAATGCCACCACGTAATCAACAAACAATATAGTTTATACTATTAATCTAGTATATTATATTAGTCTACCTATATAATATGGGAGAAGAATATGAGCTGCAGGACAGCTCCAATATCAAATCTGACACAGATGTGGAAAGACAGCCATTGAGAGGAAACAATTCAGAAGATTCTGCCTCGTCCCAAACCTCCAATTTACTCAATAATATAAACAGATATGCTGATAGTACTGGTGTTGCTGAAGATTTTACTACCAATGCAAAATTTATAAATCCAAAGATATCTAGTATTCGCTCCAAGATGTGTCTTCTGCTAACTATTCTACTACTAGTTCTATGGACTATTGGTTTATTGGGATACTCAATGCTTGGAGTCAAGCAGTATAAATCTAAGGACACATCACCGTCATCTATGTTATCTTCAACTTCTTCAACAATGGGAATAACATCGTCATCTCCTGCTCCAACTGAAACTACTTTGGAAAACAATTTGTACAATGAAATTGATGTGACATCTTCATCTAAAACTACCAAATCTTTAATTACTCTTACAGAAGTTCCATTACATAAATCTAGAGACCCTATACCCACTAGAGCATTCACAGGAGACCTTGTTGTTGACAGCATTGTTTTCATTCAACCAGTCGCTACTGATACTTCTGCTGCATCAAATGAAGCTGATGAAGGCTTACATATGGTGTATGATTCTGGAAACTATAAGGCTAAAAAGCTATCAAATGAATCTTATGAAAGAATTATTTGTACTGGAAGCTTCACATTTGATGATAAAAAGCATACAGTTGCTATGGTATATCCAAGTTTTAACCTAGAGTATTCAATTATTGTAACTGATGTTAATGGAATCTTTAGGCATTCATCAATTGGTAATTATTGGTTATATGATAGAGTAAATGATGAGTATTATGAAATTAAAGGTGAAGATCTAACTGGAAAGTTATCGTATGCTATGTGGTCTCCAAATTATAACTTTATAAGTTTTGTTCAAGATAATGATTTATATCTATTAAGATTATCGAATAAAGAAACCATTAGAATTACAAAAGATGGTTCATTCGATATCTACAATGCTAAACCTGACTGGGTATATGAAGAAGAAGTATTAGCTTCTGACAGAGCCATATGGTGGGCTCCAGATGAATCCAATTTCATATATATGAAATTAGATGATACCAAGGTATTGACACAACAATTAGAATTCTTTATTGAAACAGATCGTTATCCAAAAGTTGATAAGATTAAATATCCAAAACCTGGATCATCAAATCCAATTGTTACATTATATCGTTATAACATTGGTAGTGAAGAACAATATGAAGTTGATAGATCTGATTCTAAGTTAGGTCGTGATTGGATCCTATATGATGTGGAATGGATTGATTCTCAAAACTGTATTATCAAGGAAACAGATAGAAAATCGTCCAACTTAAATTATAGACTAGTTAATACTGATAACAATACATCAAAAATTACAAGAATTGTTGATGCAGTTGCTGAATATGATGGATGGATTGAAAAGTTTGGCAATATTGTTTCAGTTCCAAAAAATTCTACTTTGGGTCATGAATCTAATGGTTTTGTTGATGTTATTGTTAATAATGGTTATAATCATTTAGGTTATTTCCCAAGTGTAGATACAAGTGAGCCAATTCCACTAACATCAGGTGATTGGGAGGTTCTTGGTGGCCCAATTTCATACGATCCTACCAAAAATGAAGTTTACTTTCTAGCTAATCGACAATCATCTTATGAAAGTCATTTATACTCAGTCAATCTAAATACTTTACAATTAACTGCAATGGAGCCTATTGATTCTGTCGGTTATTATGAGGCACAATTATCACCTTCTTCAAAGTATTTATTATTGTTTAAAGAAGGACCAAGCATACCAGAATTTAAAATTCAAACAATTCAGAAGAGAATCTTTAGTGTAGGTTCCATTGATTTTTCAGGAACAAGATCTTCTAATCATAAGGTTGTTATTGATGAAGACAAAGATGGAGAACCTATTCATTGCAATGCTATTGAACTAAGACCAAACAACTTTGATGAAAATAAACAATACCCATTGTTGGTTAATATTTATGCTGGACCTGGTTCACAACTTATAGATGCAAAAATGAGATATGGCTTCGAAAATACAGTTTCTGCTGAACTGGATGCTGTTATCTTATATATTGACCCTAGAGGTACTTCCGGTGAGGGTTGGAAATATAGATCATGGGCAAGACGTAATATTGGTTATTGGGAACCAAGAGATATTACTAAATTTACAGATCTTTGGATTAAATCAAGAAATTATATTGATGAAGAAAGAACAGCCATTTGGGGTTGGTCATATGGTGGTTGGACTACTCTTAAAACGTTGGAATATGATGGTGGTAAGGTTTTCAAGTACGGAATGGCAGTTGCACCAGTAACAAACTGGTTATATTATGATTCCATCTATACAGAAAGATATATGGATACACCATCTGGAAATGTAGACGGTTATAAGGAATCAAGAATTTTCAGATTAGAACCATTTAAAAAGGTTGAGCGATTTTTAGTCATGCATGGTACAGGTGATGACAATGTTCATATTCAAAATACTTATTCTTTGCTTGATATGTTTGACATAGCCAATGTTCATAATTATGATGTGCATATCTTCCCTGATTCTAATCATAATATTAACTATCACAATGCTTATGGCAATGTTATGAATAAATTAACAACATGGTTATCGAATGCCTATAAGGGTAAATTTGATGATATTAGATATGTTAAATAATTTATAGGATATATTTTTCTTTCTTTCCTCTTAATTTATGAACTAATATTATATTACAATAATGACAAATACTCTAACATTTTATATCATATTGATAACTTCAGTAATCGAATTATAAAAATTGCAAATCAAATATAATGACAGTTATTAATCAAGATTGTTCTTTTCCTCTTCTTCTCATACTTCGTAGACATCTAGCTATTATATGACATCAATAACAATTATAGGAAATGAATGAATATAATAAATAAATATAAACTCATATAATTGAACCTATACAAATCTAGGCATATCTCTTATCATCTTCAAAATCATCACAGAAAATTTGGACATAAAAAAAAGAGAGAGAGATTGACCTATTTCTTCGAACCATCTTCAGGGTGGGATTCAGCAATGGAAGCAGCAGTTGCAGCAGCAGTTGCATCTTTAAAAGGTGTTGGAGGTTTTGAGTAGTTCAATGTTTTACAAGCTTTACAAGTTCTGGCTTCAATATCACTTTCGAATGCTAATATGGCCTCTTTAACTTGAGTACCTAAATCAGAACAGTAAAATTCCAAATTATGAACAATTTCTTTACATTCGGAACAATACCACCTTATTTGATCATTTATACCTTGATTTCTATCTTGTTCAACAACGATTCCTATAGTATTAGCATATCTAACAGGGTTATGAGGAGTATTTCCCGGTAAAAGGAAAGAGTCACCTTCCTTAATGATGACATCTTTAAATTCGCCATCATCTACAACCTTCAATGTCATATCACCTTTGTACATATAGAACCATTCTGGAGTTTGATTAACATGATAATCAGTACGTTCATTTGGACCTCCAACAATCTAAATCATAAATGCAAATACAAATTGGTTAGTAAGATGTTATTATTATTATATATGTTATGAAAATATTACTAAGCACATACCATTACAGTAAATCCACCTCTATGAAGGCAGAAGTTATTAACAGGAGGCTGTAATAGGTGTTCATTTTCTTCAATCCACTTATGGATATTAATAGGTTGTGGTAACATTGTGTCTTTTATTATATCTTAGTTAAAAGTTATTTTAGAATATTAAGGAAAAGAGTGGAACTTATAATTCTTATTATTTTAATTAAATAATACCCACTTAATTTTTTTTATATGGAAAAGATTCAACTCCGAATTTTAATATTGATGATGTAATCATATACTGGTTACATGTATACTGAGGAATAATGATTGATTGAGGGATGATATAAGATTTAAGAAATTTACCTAAAGATATTGAAGCCTATTTCAACAAGGTGTACAAGTCTTTTTTGTTTTGTTGACAATGATTTAAATTGATACCTACTACTAATAGAGTACTTAAGTTATTAATATATAATTGAAGGTTATGAGCCCTGTCTTTATAATTTTGGAAAATAATTACTGCTTCAACTACTTATATCAATAGAAAGATAGTTATACAACACCATAAATATTGGAACACTTCTTAGATTTATAGCAATGCCCTTGAAGAAGTCATTTTACTATTCTGTACAGAAGGGGGTTGAATCTGGAGTATATAATTCATGGGAAGAGTGTAGCAAACGTGTAACTGGATTTCCTGGGGCTATATTCAAGAAGTTCGAACATGAAAAGGATGCCATTGAATTCATGCATTCTAAAATAAAACCTTCAAATAAGACTTCGTTTGCTGATGAAAGTCCTAATAATGAAAATAATTCTGTGCTTAAGAGAAAAAGAAGCATTACTCTAGATTTTCAACCAAGTAAAACATCAGCCATAATGAACTCCAATTCATCATCGAAAAGTGATAGACACATTCCAACCAAAACAAATCAAAAACTTAATGACTATTCCTTCTATGCCATTCAATATTCTGATGGAAAATCAACAATTGTGACCAATTGGAACGAGTGTAGTAGTCTGGTGAAGGGTATCAGAGGTGTCACTTATAAAAAGTTCAGAAATTTAGAAGAGGCAAGATCATTCGTTGAAGCCTCAAGTATTAAACCACTAGGTGCAATCAATTTATCCACCACAGGTATTAATAATAGGTTTGTTATTGATAATAATGACCAAACTGTTACGGACTATTTGAAGCTGAGGTCAAAAGAAACTTTAATCAAACAACAAACTCTTCAAATATTAAATGTATACTGTGATGGCTCATATTTACCAGTGGTTGATAAAACTGGTACTAAGGTATATATTTCTGGTTTAGGAATTTATTATGGTCCAAATGACCCGAGAAATAAAGCAGAACCTGTTCTAATGGAACATTTATATAACCAACCTATTGATCAAATAGATACAACGAAGCGTAAAAGGCAAAATACAACAAGTTTAAACAGTTATATATCAGAATTACATGCTATATTTCACACGATTAAAGAAATTCTGAATGAAATTGAGTTATTTGAAAAGAATAAATTAGAAATTTTGGATAAATTTGTTATAAATACAGATTCAGAGGTATTAGTTAAAACAATATTAGTATATTCCAAAACTTATAATGATGATATTTATAGAACTAAAACAGAAGGAATGAAATTAAAATTCATCGTCAAAGGATTTGAAAAGATTAAAGATTTCTATGAATTAAATACAAATATTTTTAATAATCATAGACTTTCCATAAACTGGATTAAGGGTCATGTTGGTATTGAAGGTAATGAAGCGGCAGATCAATTAGCAAGAGACGGAGCTATGAAGTCTTTGCACTGAATTCGTAAATCTTGAACAAAGCTTAACGCTAATGTATTGTGTCATTCCCAGATATTATTGTTGTATTCAACTCAGTAAAGCAATATCTTGTCAGGTATCAATTGAACAATTGGGTTGTTTAGTCTTACTATTCAAGTCCTTTTATAATAGATACTGTAATACGACATAGCTTCAGAAGATCTGCTTGTTCGATCAAAAATGGAGGCATTAAATAGATCAGCTTACCAAACGGTCTAACCCAGGCACCAAGCTTTACAAATGTAGCTTGTAATTCTTCTGTTTCATATGATTTATTTAGCTCAATCACAGCTAAGGCACCAATACCTCTTAAGTCATTAATGACATCAAGGTTTGAGCTTTTCAGCACAGCAAATAATTCCTTTTGGAAAGTTCTTTCAATGTTAGAAACTTGTTTCTCCCAATCACCCCTAATAATGATGTCCAAACTCTTGTTAGCGATTGA
>JAJMFI010000055.1:0-49836 GCA_030574595.1 Ruyongia chambardii
TTGTTTATTAAATTATATTACCTAATTTGATTTTTATAGTATCTGATCCACAGACTCATCATATACTTAAATAAATGAATGCACTAATATCATAACCCTATATCTATAATTCATCATGACCTGGAGCAGCAGAGGCTTCAGCTGTAACTGTTTCTTCTTCAGCAACTGGTTCTTCAACATCTTCTTCTGGGATTTCAATGGCTGAACCATCAACATGATGTGTACCACTAGTCTTAATAAATTCTAATAATGATTGTAAATCTCTTCCACCTTTATGAACAATTGGATTTGATTTATTACCAGCTGGGTATAAGATCAAAGTTGGATAACCTGAGATATCAACATTAACATCATTAGCAGTAGCATCAACATTAGCTATTAGGACCTTTGAATTGGCATCATCATCAAATGAATATATTTGTGCCAATTCTTCAAATATTGGTGCTAATCTCTTACAATGACCACACCATGGTGCATAATATTTAACTAATACATCTTTGGTTTCATCATTAATAATATCATCATGTGTTGTACCAACAATCTTATAAACAAAAGTATCTTGAGTCTCTGGAACTTCTTCAGTTTTAACCTTGGCAGAAATATCACCATTCTTGAAATCTTTTAAGAATTTAGTTAATGAATCAATTGATAATTCAGTTGTTTGTGGACCAGCATATTTTCTATTAGTTGAAATATCATGAATTACAAACAATGGGAATTCTTGTTCCATATTTAAATTTTCAGCATGACGACCATATTTAGTTGCATCTAGACCTACAAAGTTAATTTCACCTCTTGATTCCTTGGCTAATTGAACAATGGTATCTTTATAAGTTTCTCTTTCCTCTGGACTAGTATAGAATAAATAGGCCAATGGTAACTTTGAGTTCATATAGGATTCATAACTGGATCCATCTAATTCACCGAAATATGGTTTTGATTCAACACTTATCCATTCAATAAAATGTTCTAAAGTTTGATTACCTTTATAAACAATTGGTTCTTCAAATTCTGGTACGAAGATTAATACTTGTTCCTTACCATACTTCTTGATATAATCCTTTGATTTAGTTTGAATAAACATATAGTTATCTCTAAATAGATCACCTAATTCATAGAAAGTCTTATTAACATTTGAACCAACTTCAACAATAACTGGTCCAGCAGATTCATTAATATAATCATCTAAATCAGCAGTATCATCAATTAAAGAGACTGAAGGCAATGATTGTTTGATCATGTAGTTAACTATACCATCAGCAGTTCTTGGACCTTGATATTCAGCAGGTTCAGATTCAGCACCTCTGAAGATCTTTAAAGTTGGATAACCTTTAATACCTTGTTCTTGACACAATTCTTGTTGTTCAGTACAATCGATTTGAGCTAATGGAATATTTTTAGATTCTAAGATATCAGAGGCTTCAGCATAATGAGGACCTAAAGCCTTACAATGTCCACACCATGGAGCAAAGAATTCAGCTAAGACTAATGGATTAGCATCTAAGAAACTTTTAAAGTTTTCAGTAGTTAATTTAACAACTGCAGAATCAGCAGAGGCAATAGCAGGTTCATCAGCTTCAGCTCTGGAAACTGAGATGAAGGCTAGTAAAGTAGCTAATGACTTAATAGATAATTGAGATAAAAACTTCATTGTATGAGGTCTATATATAAACAAGATTCAATTAAATTCTTAATGGAAGGCAACTAATATATGAAAGAAAGATCTAATCGAACACGTATTTTTTTCTATTCTTTTTTTTTCTTAGTAATTTCTTCGAATTAGTGACACAGAAAAAAACCAAGCACAATCGGCTTAGTAATCAATCGATCTACAAATTTTACTATGCTAAAAAAAAAAGCGATTGGTGTATAGTTAGTCAAAAATTGACTAATGGCAGAATTTGAGATTTATACCAATTATTCAATATACTAGTGATTACAATAATGATCAATCTTTTGAGTGGTTTCAAGAGTAAGTAACTTATTTTTATAGATTAATACATACTAGATCATATTACGAATCATGTCTTTGATTCCTTTCATGTAAATAAAAACATAAATATACATTATTATTATTATTGTACGAGTGTTCCTATTTCAAGCACTATTAATAGGAGCCATTCCACATTTATTGGAAAAAACTAAAATCTTGATTTAAGATATTACTACTTATAAATTTATTAATCATTGACCAATAATTCCACACATTTGAAGAAAAAAGAACAGGGCATATAATAACAACATCCAATATGAGACCTTCACTAATACTGAGAGTAAAACCTCGTCGTCCAGTGAGAGATGTTGCTCCCCTATTACCTCCTTTATCATTATACAGAAGAATCTTAAGAGCTCATAGAGGTTTACCAGGCCCACAAAGAGAATTAGGAGATGCTTATGTTCGACAAGAGTTTAAATTACACAAGAATGCTGATAATCCATTACATATTGTTGGATTCTTAACAATGTGGCAAGATTATTTACAACAAATATCTAATGAAAAATGGATGGAAAGCTCAATTACTAGTGAACAACTAAATAAAATGAGCCCTGAGCAAGCTTTACAAGTATGTTTCCTTTATAAAAAAAAAAAAACATAAGAGCAGTAAATCTTAACTATATTGTTAAATATGAATTAAAAATTTAAAGTGATTGTAAAATACTAACAAATAAATCATTGTGATATCTAGCTATATATGCTTATGAAAGAAGCTAAACGTGTCTCTCAAGGTGGTGAAATTGATGATAAATATGAAGAATTAGTAGAGCTAGCCAATAAGGATATTACTCCACTAAAGAAATAGATGCACTATTCGTTCTTTGTAAAAAAAATAACTCCAGATAATTCTGAGAACCGTACTTGTATTTATCAATTAGATTATCATATATACCCTTAAAATCAATCTCATAAATATTGTATATTTCAATTCAAAGCCTTACAATAACTTTCAAATGTTTTACTGTGTAGTTCCAATAGTAAGTAGGTGTAATAGAGTTATGTTTGGATGTTTTGAATACATTTTTTTTTATCAGTTTGCAATTTTTTTCTCTTATAAGAAATATTTTGAAGTTACTAATTTAATCAGGTTGTTTATACTTCATTCACTATAATAGAGCTAAGTCAATATACTATGACAGTGGAGGTTAATGAAATTAAGGGAGGCTTTTCAGTTGTTCCTGTAATAATCCCAGTAAACAAACATTTCAAAAGATCAGAGGGAGATGGTCCAATCTTACATTATATATATATGAAAAAGCATTCTGCTTCAATAAATCAACCAGGTTTAAAGGAATTATCTGATAGATCTATATTTATAGTGAATCCTCCATTGAATTCATCATTATTTACATTCAGATCATTCTTCAAATCCATCTCAAAGGAATCAATAATAGAAAACCTTTTCTTAAACATGGAAAACTTAGATTATGAAATCAATCTAACTAAATTAACATCAGATCTTTTTGATGATGATGACAATGAAGATAAGTCTTCAAACAATACTAATAGTTCATCACCTGATATCATAAAACTACCGAATGCAACTGGCTTAGTAGTATTTGTTGATAAATCTGCTTGTAACTTAGCTTTAAATAAACTTAAGAAATATGTCAACAATAAACAATATGTTGAATGGAAGGATAACGAAGAACCAGCATCAATAAGGTTTATTAATAAGTTCAGACAGGAAGTCTTACCAATTAAAGAAACTTCAGAGCTAATTGCTCATGAATTAGAAGAATTTAATAAACGTGAAAAGGAATCTGAATCTCAATTAGCCAATATGAAAAATATTGTTGATGATGATGGATTCACATTAGTTGTTGGTAAAAATAGAAAGACAAAGAGAGGTATCCTGGGTAAACAACTATCATCTACTAAATTTCAAACTGAATTAACTGATAAAAAGATGAAGAAGAAAGAAAAACAAGATTTCTATAGATTCCAAATTAGAGAACGTAAGAAGGTCGAAATGAATGAACTACTAAAGAAATTTAAGACTGATCAAGAAAGAGTTAGAGAAATGAAGGAAAGAAAGAGATTTAGACCTTATTAAACTTTAATAAATTCTGTTATAGCTTCAGTGAATTGGTTAAGTGTTCACATCTGTATCAAATACATGATTTTAATTTCATATTATTTATCAACCATTTGCGTAAACTAAATAACTAAATATATATCAGTTAGATAATTATTTGGTGAACATTTAGTGGCTAATTTACGATTTTTCGTTAAATTGTTATTTGATATTGTATATTCATCGTATTCAAGAAAATTAATCAAAAAGCTTATTTCTTTGGAGGTGGTGGTATTACAATATCTTCTGTGTATGTTTTACCATTGTTATCCATCTTTCTAGATTTTTCACCTTCTGTCTGTAAAAAATCTAATATTTCAGTTTTAGAAGCAGTTGTATTATTTTTCTTCTTACGTTGAGGATGTGAATGTGGTAATTGTTGATGTTGTAAAGTTTGAGAATCAACTGAAGGTGTAGTAAGTTCAGATGGTACATATGGTACCTGTGGTAGTGGTGGTTGAATATGTGGTAAGCTTGATTGAGATGATGAATACTGTTCTTGAGTATATATTTCTGGAGCGTTAATTGCAATAGGTGGACCTCTTGGAACAGGTGTTAATGAACCCGCAGAATGAGAATCAAACAATACATCACCAGGACCAAGGTTATAATTGACATTAACTGGTGGTAATCTATGCAAGAATCCATAACCAACACCACACCCCAACAAACCATTTCCACCCCAGTTATCCTCTGGTTGAATTGTTACTGGTCTAACAACATTATAATCATGATTATACACGTATAGTATTAATGACGTATTTTTCCTAGATGTAATAACTCTTGATAATAAATCTTCACCACCAGTGGCTAATAATCCATCCTGAGCAGCAACAATATAATCAGAATGTTCGACTAAACCAGCTCTTTCAGCTGGTGAATTTGGATGAATTTCCATAATATGATAAACAAAAGTTGATGTGATTAATGGAGTCCATTGGATACTTATACCAATTTTAGCAAAGCTTTGTTGTACCAATATATTTGGATTTGAATTAATTGGAACATCCTCTAGGTTAGAATTACTTAATGGTTCAATTAATACATCAACATATTTTAAGACACCACCCTTTGAATTCCAAATTTCAAAATTAACAGTTTTACCAACACAGTTGGTTATTTCTTGAATAAAATATTCATAATTTGGTAATAATTGATAATTTTCATCATAAGCAGTCGGTATTTCATGACCATTTACACCAATGATATAGTCAAAATAAGAATCAAACCCAACTTCAGCAGATATTGATCCAGTCTTTATTGATAATACTCTGAATCCAAACTTATTATATTTAATATTACTAAAATATGCATCTTCAGCTAGAATTGAATCTTGATCTTGTCCACCACCTGAAATAATTGTCTCTGCAGACTGTTCAAATGTCTTAATAATGTTCTTAGCAAATGAAAACATGATATAACAGATCAGGTATTTTGTATCTTACGCAACCATGTGAGAATACTATATTAATTTACATATAAGTTAAAATATGTTGTCCAGAAAATCAGCAGTTAATTATCGGGTAACTCTTTAAATCTCGTGACGGTTAAATTAAAGTAATCCTCCTTTCATCGGTTAAATAGAATTACCCAAACAACGAAAATCAAAATAATTCCCCTTTAAATAAAGCCAATAAATGGGTGCAAGTATAACCAATAATCTATATCTCATACTAAACACAATTTCTTCATTAGTGATTAATACTCTTGTGTCGTGACATTGATTTAAAATGACATCTGTTCCTTTCGATGCTCGTGCTCTTTTCGATTACAAGTCAGATTATGGGGATGATTTGAATTTCCAAGCTGGTCAGGTTATCTCTGTTACTGGTATCGAGGATGAAGAATGGTACTCAGGTCAGTATACTGATGCAGCAGGAACTTTAAAGTCTGGTATGTTCCCAAAAAACTTCGTGGAATCAATTACAAGTCCTACTGTCTCTATTCCTACTCCTGTATCTGAACCTCAACCTCAATCCCAACCTATTTCTCCAGTTGTTGAACCTGTTTTATCCACTAAAATTCCTGCTCCAACTTCAAATTTAGTTGAAGACTACGATCAAGATTCAATTCAAGGTGAATCAGAGACTAAAAGGGCAATTGAGGAAATAAAGAACAGCAATCCTACATCTTTATCAAAGAGAGCTTCCACATTTGGTGGTTCTGGTATCCCAATGCCTTCTAATAGCATTTTTGGTGAGACAAATAATTCCGTCAAGAAAACATCATATCAGGGTGTTGGTTCATCTTATGTTCCACCATCTCTGAAAGGAAATAACTCAATTAAGACAAGCTCTTCCTCTGGTAACAGTAAATATCATACTTCTTCATATGTACCACCATTATTAGGTAAAAATGAACGTAAACAAAGCTTTGATCAATCTCAACAATCTCCAATTTCACCTTCTGTTATTGATGCATCTGGTTCAAGTTTCAATATTAATGAGAAATCAGAGGAAGAAGGTCCAAAATTGAGTTTGAAGGAGAGAATAGCCTTGCTTCAGAAACAACAACAAGAACAAGCAGAAAGGGAAGCTTCTGCTGCTGCTGCGTCTGAAGAGAAAAAACAACAAAAGAAGGCACATCGTCAACAACAATTACAAGATCAGCAAGCGCAAGCACAAAATATCGCTACAGATGTGCAAGGCGAAGGCCAAAATACTGAATCAACAATACCTTCAATTCCACAAGATTCAACTGATCAAGCTGATGTGGTGAGCAGTGGTGAAGAGGAAGATACAGCATTTGGGCAAACTTCGTCGCCAATTCAACAATCAGCAGTACGTTCTATGCCTGGTGAACACAGTGCTCTAGATCCACAAGCTGATGAAGAGGACTCTGGAGAAGAAGAGGAAAAGGCTGATGAAGAAGATGGTGACGAAGAGGATGAAGAAGATGATGAAGAAGCTCGTAGAGCTGCCTTGAGAGAGAGAATGGCTAAACTATCAGGAGCTGGTGGAATGGGTATGTATGGCGGTGGCTTTAATCCATTTGGTGGAATGCCATCATCGGTATCAAAGCCATCAAAAAAGACTAAAAAAGTCAATAAAGTTGAATCTCCAGAATCTGAAGAACAACGTAACATGCCTGTTGCTATTCCTATTTTGCCATTTGCAGGTGGTGCTCCAAAATTACCAGCTGCTTTACAAAAGAAGCAAGATCAGACTGAATCATCGGTACAACAAGACACAAGTTCTTCTGCTGCCAAGGTAGAACATGATTTAGAACTTGATGCTTTAAATAAGGATATTACTGATCTTGAGATTGCCGCTCCTGAAGATGACGAATCTTTCAAATCTGCAGATGAGGACCAGTCAGATCCTCTCGCAAATAAAGAAACTGAATCAATTGCAAAGAGTGAAGAATATCAAGAAACAGTTATTGCAGCAGAGTCAGTTGTTGAAAGTGATAATGAGCAAGATGAATTTTTTGATAAAGATATCATTCCTGCAGTTCCTGCAGTTCCAGAACAGAAAGCTCCTAGTGCTCCAGCAGTTCCATCTTCTACATCAATTCCAGCAGTTCCACCAATCCCTTCAATCACAAATCTCCCATCAGCTCCAACAATCCCAAAGGTTCCAGCAGTTCCGCTACCACAGTTGGACACTACATTACCAACATCTGTCCAAACAACTGGATATGAACCTGACCATAACATACAAACTAATGAAACTGTAAATATATCACCTTCGATTCCAAAGGCTATTCCACCTGTTATTCCATCATCTATCCCAAGAATTCCAACTTTTGAAGCTTCTGCTCCATCTACACCATTATCTGCCGCCCCACCATTGCCACCTGCTCATCATGGCCATCCAACTACTATATCAGGACCTCCACCATTACCAACTGAACCACCTAGATCAGCTCCCAAATTACCACCTGTTCCACCAACCCATGATATTTCTCCTACAGAAATCTCATCGCCAATACTATCAAGTCCTGTAAGTAGCTCCAAACCAAGAAGAAGATCATCAGGAGCTTCCAATTTATCTAGCCGTGAAATCTCTTCAGCTAACTTTGTTAGATCCTCTACTTTCCCTGTTTCAGATCATCCAATCGAAGTTGATGATTCAGAATTAGACTTGGCTTCAGAATGGTGGTTGAAGGATAATGAGTTACCATCTAGTTTGCAACAAAAAATTAATAAAGACTTAATATTTGAATTAGATAAGAATAGAGTCCCAAAGAGAGGTGGAAATTTCTTAATCTTGAAGGATTACTATATTTTACATCCAGATAATTCACAAACCATTATTCACATTTCATATAATGAAGATAGACCAATTCATACAATTTATTCTACTTCAGAAAAGATACCAGCTCCTGTTTTGAATAAGTCATTATTGGATGGTTATGCTAAATCATTCGGTACTAAAATTTTTGAACAGGCCACTTCATACGTTAATGGTTCCCTTACTGAACCATTTGTTCCATTAGTCTTAAGTAAAATCAAAGGTTGTTTAAGACCAGTGGGTGTCAAGAGTTATGGTGCTGTAATCTATTCTAATTCCAACAATAAAGAAGTGAAACAAATTGCTGATTTTAAACCAGGTGATATCATTGCCATTCATAAGGCAAAGTTCCAAGGTCATAATAAGTTACATCAAAAAGTTACATATGAAGTAGGTGCAAGAGGTGGTCCACATGCTGCTGTTATAACTGAGTTTGATAATATTAAAAAGAAATTTAGAGTGATTGAAGCAGACTCTAATGGTAAAGTTAAGCATACTTCTTATAAGCCAACAGATATGCTTTCTGGTAAAATAAAAGTCTTCAGAGTTGTTGGTAGAGACTTTGTTTCGTGGTAGTTTTTTATTATGAATTACACGCGATTTATATTTGTTCAGATTATAGAAGCTTTCTCGTTATATGTGATTAGTGTTTAATTTTTATCCTATATATATATATATATATATACAAGTTATGCAAAATATTATATCTGAAGAAATCCCAGCTTCAGCCCTGGTTTTTCCAGATGAATTTTTAAGGTATTCATACTAGCAAAAATATGTATCAAATAAAAGGTGGTATTCATGGTTAATTTCATTATCATATCTCATTTTTCTGTTAATTGTTTGATCTGTTATCTTTCTCTTATTTATTCGATGTGCCTAATTGATGAACAAAATCTGCAGAATCTTTGGCAAACTTGCTGAATTCTTCTGAGCTAATATTACCAGTATCACATACTAATATAGTTTCAGTTTGTTGTCCACCAAGACGACCACCTTCAACATGAGATAATTGTAAAATTCTATCTTTATAGTTTAATTCTACTTGCCTTCTATAATTCAATGAGTAGTATTTATATGTAACAGCCTCAGTACTAGTAGTCTCATTAGATTCCTGAGATATTGGGAAATTTAATGACAGTGTATCATTAATTACTGAAAACTTCTTGTTTACCATTGTATTCAAAGTTTTAATAAAACCATATAGACCAGGTTGATCTTCCTTTAATTTTGTTTGATAGTTATCAATACTAGAGTCAACAAATGATTCCGTTATTGATCTGACAAAGCTTAAATCAGATCTTTGTTCTGGTAATGATATTTGAGATACAAATTCTTTAGAAATCTTGATGACTTGAATTGAATTATTAATGACAAATCCATTTTCATCTATTTCAACCCAAATTTCAATTGGTGCATATTTAGTAGCATCATCAGTCATTGATGATGGACCCTCATAAGGTGATGCCACATATCTTAGTTGAACAAAATATACATGATGATCCTTTGATAATAAATCATTTTGATTAACTTTATCAAACAATGGTAATTCAAGAGCTTTACGTCTGACAAATGGTATATCCCCATTAAAAATGTATCTTTTAGTAAGTGTGTGTTCATCATCATTATTTGAAGAGTCATTATTATTCGTTAATAGGTAACCAAAATAAGCAGAAGTTACAGATTCTTGATTAGATTTTAATGGTAGATTATCATCTAAATGTAATTCTTTATAGATCAATTCAGAATCAATCTCTATTGGCCCTGGAGTATCATTAATTAATTTTGGCTTTTTAAATCTATACCAATCATCCTTCTTAAATAGCCAAGGTAGGGAAGTCTTATTTCTTAATAATGATAATTGATAATCATTTGTATTTGAAGATTCAATATGAGTAGTACAATTTACAAATGGATTATAATGAGACCCCCATAATAGAAGTCTCTTTGCCAATTCAATATTAGTTTGATCAAAACTATTCAATGTCCATGAAGTTTCACTATCTCTTGTAATACATATTTTTGAATATTTTTGAATATCATCGAATGGAACAGTTAATCCCTTTTCCTTATAGACTTTAAGTAATTGTTGAACGTTAACAATTACTCTATTCTTTTCAATTTTCTTTAGAATGTTATTGATTTGAAGATCTATGGAATCAATCTTATCACTTCTAATCTTTAAAAGTTTTGAATCTTGATTCAAATTGATAATTTTGATTAATGTATTTTCTAAATTGATCCAACTTTGAAATGATTCATGATATGTTAAAAGTTTCATTTGTAATTCTGTTAATATATATTTCTTTTCAATTAGTGTATCTAAATGTTCATTTAATTCTTCAGAGACTTTAAATTTCCAATGTGTTTTCATCATATATTTAATCAATTGATTCTTACCCTTTGTCTTGACAACCAAACCATTTATTGAATTGACATATTCTCTTAATGATTGTGCATTAAATTCTTTCTTAATTCTCTTTATAACTTTATTATAGGTCTGTTGTGAAATTTCTTTATTCTTTGGAAGGATTTCATCAAATCTATCAGAGATTGCCTTTATATCAATGCCACTTAGTTGTTCCTTAGAGGCATCAATAAAACTTTGTTTATCATGTATCACTTCAGCCAATTCAATTGGTGTGACTACCTTTTTAGGATTATTTAATATTTGTCTATAATATGGGTCATGACGATTATGATTGTTCATAACATCATTGAATTTCAAAATTGTATAAGGATTTGATGTATCTGTGAATGTCTTACTAAATTTATTATTGAATGGATCACTGATTAATGGGGAATCATATTGACGTTCCTCTTCATTTATTAATTGTTCATGTTGTTGATGTTCATGTTGATGATGTTCATCCTGTGGTATATACTCAGACTCAGAGATATTATTTTCCTCTTTAATAAATGAAATTTGATCAGATGATTTTGATTCTTCTTCAACTCTTGGGATGTAAGATGTATGTATAAGTCTTTTAAAGGTAATGACTCTGGGTATAAGAGCACTATTTACCAATATTTTCATGACCCTCTTTTAAAATTTGAGTAATTAATTGAATATTTGGTATATAACGTAAATCGAGAAAATTTTCCAATTTTCTTACATCTTTTTTTTTTTTACAAACCTTTTATACCCATTAATACTAACTAGATACTAGTTGTTGGTATATATTAGAGTTACAATTTGAATGGGAGAAGAAGATGATATGGAATTAATAACATATTGTGATGGGTTAAGAAGAGTTGCACCATATTTCACAAATTTCAAATACTATGCAAAGGGACATTGGTTTGGTAGAAGTTTTATTGATTGTTTAAGTGAATTTAAGAGAGATAATTCAATTGTATTAAGAGAGATTAAAGAACATAAATTATTTATTGAAAGAGGTGGAATAAATCTATATGATGATCCCAATATAATTATTCAAAATAAGGATATTATTCATGTTGGTGTACATAGACATGAACCACCAGTTTCATCTAATAATATTGAAAAGATTCATGAGACAGATACAATCTTAATAGTTAATAAACCATCAGGTATACCAGTTCATCCAACAGGTGCATATTTTAAAAATACAGTTACACAAATATTGAAGGAACAATATAATTATAAATTTTTAGGTCCAATCTTTAGAATTGATAGTGTAACATCTGGTATATTAGCATTTATGAAATTACCAAATATTCCTAAAGTTAATGTTGATAATAATAAAAAGATCTATTTAGCAAGAGTTAGAGGTGAATTTAAATCATCACAATTGGTTGATATACCATTAAGATCATTAGAGACAAAGAGAGGTTATCAATTTAATATTGATCAAGAAAGAAAGTATTCATTAACCAAATTTGAACTTGTCAAGTATAGTAAGGAATTAAATGAATCAATAGTTTTATGTAAACCAATTACAGGTAGAACTCATCAAATTAGAATACATTTATCAATACTTGGACATCCAATTACGAATGATAGGATGTATAACATAAATGATGATGATAATGATAATGATAATGATTGGTCAAAGGAGAGACTTAAATTGATAATTAATGAAAAATTTACTGAAGATGAATTTAATAGAGTTATTAATACAAGTTCATATATGAAGATTTATAATAATGATTCAAGATCTAAACAAAATAAATGTTTAGAATGTGGATATTTAGGTTTAGAGGATGATGAATTAAATATAAAAGATTTAGAATTATATTTACATGCATATAATTATACATTTGATAATGAAATGTATCAAACAAAGTTACCTCATTGGGCATCTATTTAATTACTCTTCACCCTTACTTGTCCTTCTTATGAATAACATCATCAGAGTTTGAGTGATTCTTTGAAAAAGCATTTTTAACATAAGATTTTGAATAATCTGATTGATAATATTCATGTTCTAATTCTAATTCACGATTACAATCATTTTCAATGATTGAATAATGATTCTTATCTTTTACAGTCAATGTTTCTTTATTTGTAGTTCTACTTCTTCTATTATTCTCCTCATTCCTACTCCCACTTCTACTCTCATTACTATTCCCACTCCTATTCCTACTCTCATTACTATTCCTATTTCTATTCCTATTGTAGTTATTATTACTATAATTAGTATTCCTATTGTAGTTATTATTACTATAATTATTATTCCTATTGTAGTTATTACTACTATAATTATTATAATTATTGTAATTCTCATACTTGGTATTATTCAATCTATAGTTATTCCTCTTATTATAATTATTATTATAGTTATAGTTATTGTTATTATAATTATCTTGATCATTATAACTTCTTTTTTTATAACTATTTCTATTTATACCATCTGAATTTCTAATTGAATTATTATTTTCAAAAGAAGAAGAAGGATGGTTTAAACGTTTCAAGTTATAGGTATCCAATTCAATTGATTTAATAATATTATCTAAATAATCAATTGATGGGAATCTTGTCTTTGTTCTCTTATTAATCAATTCCAAAATCTTTTTAAATTTAATACTATTAAGATTATAAAATTTTAAAAAATTTTCATTATCATTAATAATTAAATCACTGATGTTATTATTAGAATTAGTATTAGAATTCTTTAATTCAATTAACATTAATTCTAAATTATAATTAAATTCATCAAATTCATCAATTTTAGGATATCTTAATAGATTAAATGAATAATGACCATTAAATTTTTTATTTAATTTATAATCATAAAATTTATTATTAATTAGATTAAATAAATTTTTTAATAAATTTTTCTTTATTCTACTTCTAAAGAATGAATAGTTGAATATATTTAATGATTTATCTTGATCAATCTTTTTAATAATTTTAGATTTATCCAAATTGATATCATAACTTCTCTCATTGTTTAAGTTTAAATTTGAATTAACATTTGGATCATTTAAAACTTTATTAAAATTATTTGAATTATATATATATATTGGAGATATAGTTGTACTATTACTATGATTAGAAGAAGAAGTTTGATTAGAATGATTAAAATGATTAGAATAGTTATAATGAATCAATATTGATGGATTTGATTTTGAAAATTTTGTTAAATAATGATAATTTGGTAAGAATGAGGTATTAAAGAATTTACATGAATAAATTTGATAATTTTTAATATTTGGAAATAAATTGTTATTATTGTTGTTATTAGTGTTATTATAATTATTATTATTAGTGTAATTATTAAATCTTGTATCTTTGAAAGATCTTTTAAAGAATTTATAAATATCAGACATGAAACCTCTAAATTCATTTGAATTATTAACATTATTTTGATAATAAGATTTTCTATTAATTTCATTATTAAATAGATTATCTAAATCATTATTTAAATTTTCCACTATATTATTACTATTTTGATTTAAATGATTTAATTCAATTAATGGATTTGAAATTCTTGATTTTAATAATCTCAATCTATTAAGAGCAGCATTTGCACCATGATTATTGATTGACATTAATTAATTATACTTATAGACATTAGTATTCATACAAGTGAAGATGGTTGTCTATTATATAAAGAAGAAAATTAAAAAAAAAAAAAAAAATAATTAGGTGGTGACATTATGTAATCACTTACTAATCATACATCATAGTGATTATGTAATTGATTATGTAAGTAAATAGTACTACTAGTATAACTAATATATGTACATCCAGACATATATATAAATATACATATATATATATAATAACATAATAACATAATATATAACATACATATATATTATAGATAAAGATATAGTAGTATACAATACTATAATACTATATACTATACTATACTATACATACTATACATACTATACATTCTATATACTATACCATACTAATACTAATAACAATACTATACTATACTAATACTATACATACTATACACTATACACTATACTATACTATAATACTATACATAGTATATATATATATATAACAATAACAACAATAACAAATTTAAATAGAGAAAAGTAAAAATAAAAAATGATAAGCGCGCCAAAATTAAAATTAAAATTAAAATTAAAATTAAAATTAAAATTAAAATTAAAATTAAAATTTGTAAACAAAGAACAAAATCTCGGAACAAGAACAAAATTAAAAATTGATAAGAGAAGAACCATTACAGTATTAAAAATTAACTGATAAGTAATTACTATATGTTACTATGTATATATCTATATATGTATATATGTATAAGTATACTAGTATATACTAGTACAAGTATATATCCAAGTAATATTATAGTTGTATATGTATTAGTATAATACATGTTTAATTGACTTTGTGTTTACTATTGTTAGTGTAGTGTTATTGTTATTGTACTATATATTTTACTAGTATTAAAACTGTAGTATAAAATTATTATTGTAATTAATTTCTTTACTCCTTTACATTTGTTTACATTGTTTATTGTAATTATAGTTATACTTATAATTATAGTTATAGTTATAAACATACTACACGTACAATTATAAACATACTTAACATACATAAAGATGTTTAATCTATTTAATATTTGGAAATCAGATTCAACTAATACTAGTATTAACACTACTAATACTGATAACAATAACAATAACAATAACAACAATAACAACAACAATAACAACAATAACAACAACAATAAAACATCAATTGATAAGAAATCAAATAATCAATTAAAGGTTAATGATAAAGTCATTGCTTTGATTCATAATGATGATAATGATTTTATTGAAGTTGATTTAAAAAATTTATCATATGCTGAAGTATTAAACCTTGGTCTTAACTTTAAATTGAGCTCTATTCATAATAATGATATTAATACTGATTCTGTTAATAATATTGATAATTCTATTAATAATGAGGAAAAGGAGCAAGTTGTTATTGATTCAAATGAATTAGATTCTGAAATTTCTGATTATCAAATGACAAAGATTATAAATAATAATATCAATAATTCAAAAAAGATTTTACAATTGAATTCTTCTTCTACTACTTCTCCTCCTACTTCTCCTCCTAATGTTGATATTGATATTAACAAGAATATTAATATTAAGAAGAATACTAAGAAGGAGAATACCAAGAAGGAGAAGAACGAGACGAAGGAGGAGGAGGATTATGATCAAATTGATGAAACTTTATTAAAACAATCATCAAAGCAAAAGAGAAGACAAAAGATTAAATCTTCTACTTCTTCTTCTTCTTCTTCATCTAATGCTTTTAAATCAAAACAATTATAGATTAATGTATTACTATTGTCTTTTACTTTCTTTTACTTATATTCTTATAATCTTTTTCTTATTTCCTTTATATTCTTTTACTTATAATCTTTATATTCTTTTACTTATAATCTTTTACTTATATTCTTATATTGTTATAATCTTATATTCTTATAGTATAATCTGAAGTTGTAAACAATAACTATATTTAATTATACTAAATAAACAGAACAAGACTAGACAATTAATTCTTTTAAATCTTCAACATTCTTAACCTTGAATTTCTTATTCGATCTATCAGCATTTCTAAATTGAAATCTTGATCCAATTATACAAAACTCTAAATACTCTTCTTCTTCTCCTGTTTCTTCTGTTTCGTTTCCCTCGTTTACGTTGTTTAAATCATCTGAGTTCTTGGTAAAACTCTTCATGGGTATAACAAATTGAAATATACTACCTTTCTTTTCAATCATCTTAATTCCTCCAACTTTATTATTCTTTAAATCCTCTTCTTCAACTATAATGAAATAATTCTTAGAATCCCATATCACTATCCCATTCTTATTCAACAGTTTCTTATCATTACTCTTGATAACTCTAAGGAAACATCCATTAAAATCTGCTGTTGATAATTTATTCAACATTAAATCTTGATTATGATTTTGATTATGATTCTGTATCTGTTTTAAATTTAAATTTGAAGTACAAATTTGTAATAAATCTTGAATATAATTGATCCATAATTCATTTAATTTTAAAAATGTTTCATATTTGGGAATATTTTCCCATTCCTTTCTATTCATAATATCTATATTATCCTTCTTCTCCTTATTCTTATTCTTATTATTCTTGATTATATATTTAATTAATGATCTTTGATTCTTAATACATTTCTTTAAATATTCTTTAAATACAACCCTTGTTAAATCTTTACCCTTACCCTTTCTATCTTTACCACTATTATTAGTAAACTTTTGATTCTTAATACTATGTAATAATGATTTCTTATTCTTCTTATTAATATTCTTTCTATTTGTTGGTCTTAATGATATAGTAGGTTTATCATTTGTACCAGCTACATATCTATTCTCTAATAGTTCATTGATCTTGGATTGTTCTTGATATGATCTACTGAGTAATAGACTCTCTAATGGATATTTTCTATCCATAATAACTCTCTACTCTTTATCAATATCAAATATTAAGTATTAAGTATTGATACTCATTTACAGTATACATGAAAAATTTAATTTGTTTGAAATTTTTTGATTATTAAACACACTAATATAAAGAGTAGTAAACAAACAAATAAGATAAATACTAATAAGATAAATAGTAAAGACTAAGCAATGGCCGATAGATTATCACAATTACAGATATGCTTGGATCAACTATTAGAACAATTTTGTGCTACATTGAACTATGTAGACAAGAATCATGATTTTGTTCCAAGTGAAGGTGAAGAAAGGTTAATTGATACACAAGCAACAATTGCTGAACCAAAAGAATTTAAAGATACAATGAATGAATTATCAACAGATCTGATATTGAAGACAAGACAGATATTAACACTTATTGATTCATTACCTGGTGCAAATTCTTCTCCATTGGATCAATTAAAGAAAATTGATGAATTACAGATTCAATTATCAAATATTGAATTAAACAAGTTAAATGCAATTGAAAAGAAAGATGAATTATTAAATTGGTGTAATGAATTAATAATATCATTTTCAAATGATTTAATAACTTCAAAGACTATTAAATCTGATACAGTTGTCTGATTCTCTACTACTATACTTACTATATTTATCATGAATATCATTCAAAGATGAGAAGAAAGATCAACAATTTACCATCATTACAATGTGATAATAATTATCAAGTGGTATATATTGTAATGATTATATTGTTCTATTTGAATTATATATATCTAATTGAATAGTTTCAACCAAGAATCTTTTGGCTTTGTTGCTTTTGATAAAATGTTCTATATACGGTACACTTATAATTCCAAAACTTATTATCAAATATCTTACTACTCTCACATGATTCAAAATCCCATAATGAACCATAGGTTAATGGATAAATCTTAATAAAATATCTAATTGTTAAGATCAATATTAGTGAAGATATACCAAATCCAATATATTCTTTAATTCTATTTTGTTTTCTCTTATTATTATTCTTTAAGTTGGTAAAGTTAATAAACAATTGATTTAATGTACATGATAATAATAATAATCCAAAGTATAATGATGGTAAATAATAATTCATAAATAGTTCTTCCTTAATAACACCTGAAATGTTTTCATATACTAAGATATATGGAATATAATGAACAATATATCCAATGAAATAATCAATACTATTAGAATTATTAATATAGTATTCTAGACTTGTACCTGATTTAAATATTAAATTAAAAACATTACCAATTAAAAATATAGTTATACTAATCAAAATTGAAAACCAAACAATTGCATTACCAATAATATAGATATTTGAATGTAATTCTGGATCTTCATAGATTCCAAATATATTTTTCATTATAAACCATGTACTTGGATTATAGTTAAGTTTATTGGCAATAACTGTCTCTGATGGTTTAACCTCTCTTGAAGTATAACTCTTCTTTAAGATTCTTAATAGTATTAATTTATTAACTTCAATAAATTTGCTTAATAAAGATAATTTGGGGAATTTATATTGATCAAATGAATCTTTTACTCTATCATCATCTGATAATAATGGTGGTTTAACAATTTCAATATAGAATATAGCTAAATCAAAATTAAAATTATCAACACATACAACTTCATTTTGGAAAAATCCATATTCTGGTAATTGAATATCATGAGATAATAGACCACAATTTTTCTTCTTATTGATTAAAAGAATCTTTGAATCAATTGTTCTAATATTGGTATTAAATTTAAGTTCATCTGGATTTGGATCATCATCATTATATCTTACCTTGATGGTCCAATTCTCTAATTCTGAACCATTATATGAATAATTACCAAATGCACTAACTTCAAAATCATATTCCTGTTCAGAAATTGGTGCCTTAAATTCAGGATCCATCTTTAATAATTTCCCAGTATTCTTATGTCTTAATCTAATAACATTTTGTTCCTTAACTAATTTACCTTTAAATCTATCAACTTCACCTTGTGCAGGTTCAATAATCCATTCATTATCAAAATCTTTAAAATTTACAACAGTAACTTGTTGACCCTTAGATCCACCTTTATAATCATATGGATGAGAATGTAAATAACCCATTGAATCTAAATGTCTTAATGTAATTGTGGAACCATATGTTATATATTTTGGAATATTAACAAGATCATTACCCTTTAAATCATTTTGATAATAAGTTGAAAGATTTTCAATATTATCATTAAAATAACTATTAGTCATATTAATATGAATACTAAAGATTAAGAAATATATGAATAATGGGATAACAATTAAAAATTTAAACTTTAATACTAGATTGATTAATAAATTTTTATTACTAACTTGTAAATCTGACATTTTGAACCAAAATTCTTTAATTGAAATTAGACCAATCCAAGCAATTGTAGCAAATCCAATCCATTTAGTAGAGATTAATAGACCTAGACCAATTGATAGATGAAGACTCATTAATAGATAATGTTTATTGAACCAAGTAGTAAAGAATTCTATTCTTTTATAATAGAATACTATACCTGACAATAGAAATAAAAAGATTGAATCATATGATAGATATCTTCCACTAATAATAAATGCATTATCAAAGATCAAAAAGAAACTTGAAATTATGGTTAAGAATCTATTAATATTTGAAACTCTTAATGTATAATAGAATAGAACTATTGTAATAACACTTAATGTTGCACTAAATGATCTTAAGATTTGAATCTTTAAATTAGCATCTAATGGAATAAAATCAAATGAATCAAAGTTATAATTACCCTTATAACCAGTATATTTAGCAATTGTATAATATATTAGATCCTTAAGAGGTGGGAATGATAAATTGAAATATGTTGATCTTGAATAATTATTAATTGAATTTAATGTTCCATATTCTTCATACATTACAGCATTTGGATGATTAACTTCAAATGATCTTGTAATAATTCCAAATAAGATTAAGACAATTACTATGATTCTATCTAATTTATCAGATTGGAAAGTATCAGATATTTGGAAAGTCTTTGTATTGAAATAATCCCATTTTCTACCTTTTAAGTATAATGGTTGCTTCCCATTCTTATTTATTTCACTACCAGTAGTATTAACGGTTCCATCAACCAAGCTTGATTTTGGATCACTTCTCTTTTTAGCCATACTCAATGCAATAGTATAATACAATTCCTGGATATACTGTAAATACTGGAAGTATTGATCAATTCAACAGTAGTTATCCAGATTATAAGCTTATATTGATACCTATTGATTCTTAATAAGTGAAGATGAAAGGTGTCATTAACACGAAAAACAGAATCCAATTAAAAAAAAAAAGGAAGATGGCTTGAAAAAAAAAATTTTATAGGGTAACAAACAAACAGTATTAATGTAGTACTAGTAGATAAGTATATTATCATCATATAGGCAATTATATATGTTGTGAGAATGCTTTGTGATCTTAATGTCCGTTGGCCACAGACAAGCTATTCCATTCCACCAACTACACAAGAAATAACGAATTTGAAGCATACATTATTGACATTGAAATCATTTAAATATACACATGTTGCATTAAATTTTACATTAAATTTAAAGGAAAAGATTGATTTAAACAATATAAATCCAATAGATTTAGCTAAATATTTTGATAAGAGATTCTTAGATATACTGTTAAAGGATATGAAAATATATACAAGAATAACAATTGTAATTGATGAAATTTCAGAGTTTCAAAATCTTTCAAAATTTAATAAAAAATTTGATCTATTATCAATATTACCATTATCAGAGAGAGCATTAATACTTGGTTGTAATAATTTAGATATTGATATAATTACATTTAACTATAATCAAAAGATAAATTATTTCTTAAAGATTAAAAATTTAAATGTTGCAATAAAGAGAGGTATTAAATTTGAAATCCTATATTCAAATTTTTTAACATCAACTCAACCATTTTTAAATATATCAAAAAATTTAATAAGAGCCTCAAGGAATAAGAGTCTAATAGTGAGTTCAGGTTGTACAAGATCACTTGAAATAAGATCCAATTCTGATGTCTTAAATCTTTTAAAATTATTGGATTTAAGAGATTATACAAAATTAAATATTAATGCATCAAATGCACTATTACAAGGTAGATTAAGATTAAACAGTAATAAACAAACAATAATGATTGGTGAAGATATATTTAATGATCAATCAGCAAAGAAGAAAATTGAAGAAATTGATGGTGGTGAGATATTTGAAAAACATTTCAAAAGAATAAAGAAGTAACCACTTCTTTTGGTTCTTACAAATATCATGTAAATATTAGAATTAATGTTCAATGATTATACTTATAATGATTATACTTATAATTATTGAATGTTGGATAGGTTGTTTAATTACTGAAGTTCAATTACTGAAGTGCTCAAGTTTTTTTTTTTTATGGCTATATTGCTATTTTGCTATATGAATTATTTTAACATTAATGTCTAATTATTGTATTAGCTTATACACACACATATACACATATATATATTTAAGTATATATAGTATGTATCACTGTAATGATTCATATTTCAAAATAATTTCATCAATTAATTTATCAATATTGATATATTTAGAATCAAGAATTTGTTTCAAATTTTTTAATCTATTTTGATCATTATTAAATGTTTTCATTGATGTATCAATTAAATTTAAAAAATCATCCTCTTTCTCTAAATCATATTTACCAGTCTTTGAATTATGACAACATTTACTAAATGTTTCAAGTTTTGATATTATTTCAACATATGTCTTTGTAAAATCAAATTCTAATAATTCATAATCAATTAAATCCTTTAATTTTAGACCATCAATAAAATGTTCATCCTTATGATCCAATTTTACATCTTTTAATATTTGATCAAATTTAAATGGTTTAGTTGATAGTTCCTTTAATGAATTAATTTGATTACTTAGATAAGCAACTTCTTTATTAAGGTTTTGTACATTGATATCTTTTACTCTTGTTATTTCAAAGCTTGGATGAACAAGATAAAAGTCACAACCTGAACCTTTAATACTCATGATAATAACTTAGCAAAGCTTGTATGTGTATATGTATTCTTGTACGATTGAAAATCTTATTAAATATATATTGAATTGAATATTAAATCAAATTACAAGAGTAATAATTAGCCTTTAGAATATAAAATGAGTATAATCAAAGCAAATAAATATACGCAATCAATCACAATCACAACAAAACAAGCACAATAACAGACAAATAAGTATCAGCCAATAATATGGTGAGTAATAGCTCAACTAATATATGAAAATAATAATTGTAATTGTAATTGTAATAATAACAATGTTGGAAATAAATTATAAATTAAAATAACAATTTTTATTATTTCCTTTATTTGCGAATCCTAGACCCACGTAGTCCCACGTAGACCACCGTAGTCCGTAATAGTCTCATAAAACCCTTACTAATGTGGGTCTAGACTGCCCGAAATACCCCATACTTACATAGTCTAACGCTCAGGCTCTCGAGTCTCGACTTGGACCTCAGAGTCCCAGTCCCGGTCTAACGTCTGTGTCAAAATTAAAAAAAAAAAAACTATTTCATTTGGTTTCCTTCTTCTTACCAATAACAAATAACAAACTAAGAGCTTTAATAATTGTATCTACTTGTGTAAATTGTGTAAATGTGAGATTATATACCCTTTAATCAATTATACAAGAATGTTGATTTAAGAACTAATCACCTAACATCCTCTCATAGATCTACTACTAAATTGTGTCAACTCCAATCATGTCTGTTCAAAAAAATGTTACAGCGGTTAAAATTAAAACTGAGAATCAAACTCCAATAAGAAATAATAATAGTAATAATACAAATCATAGTTTATCCTCTAATTCAGTAAACTCTTCGAATCATAGTTCCAACTCAAATTCAAGTTCCAATTCAAATTTGAGTGTAAATTCAAATCCAATTTCAAACCCAGGTTCAAGTTCAAGTAATGTCAAGAAACAAGTAAAAGTGAAAATTGAACCAACTCCAATTCCATCTCCAAATTATACAAAACATATAACACCAAATTATAGATATACTAATAATCCTAATTTTACTTCAACTCCTTCCATATCAAATTATCCAAAGACACCTGCTACAAAGAGTACTGTAAAGAATATTTCAAAATCTGAATTGAAAAATGCTCCAATTCAACATAAGAATTCAAAACAATTACAAGCTGATTTAATTGCAAAATTTTCTATTAAACAAGGTAATAATGAATTAGATCATAATAATGTTTCAAATGATAATGATAATGATAATGATACTAATGAGAATATTATGAATAAGGTTGATATTATTATAACTGATATGGATACTTCTCAAGAATTTTCTAAAAATGATGATGATCTTGATGATAGCTTACTTGATAGTACTGAATTACAAAGTTTAACTAATAATCTTTCAGGCCGTCATCAGAGCCATCAACAGAACCACAATAACATACCACAACGTCAACAACATTACCATCATCAAAATAATAAAAATAACAATAGTAATAATAATCATGAAGATATTATCAGTTTAAAGCAAAGTCAAATTGATAATGATGGAACACCATCAAAAATAATAAATAAAAAGAGAACATCAAGTTCACGTTCTTCTTCTAAACACTCTCAACAACAACAAACACAACAATCACAGCAACACTCAAATACTGCACCTACACCACCTATTAAGAAATCAAAGATCATTGCATCACCGCCACCATTTAAACAAGTTGAAGAATCAATTATCAATTCCACATCTGGTGACTTTGATATTGATATTATTCAACAAGCTTTTAGAGATATAGATGATGATATATTACGTAAACAGTATATAAACAATTCTAATCAACCATTCCATGATTGGTGTAAAATTGGTATAAGACTAGTTATCAAAGAATTCGAGATTTACGATAGAATTGTTCAATCAAGATTAAGAGTTAATGAGAAATTAAAAGTTATATTCAACTTGGTTAACAAATATGGTGAATCATTAGAAATTCAAGATAATGAATTCAAAAATAAAACTAAAAGAGTTCAACAATTAGGTAAAGAGATGAAAAGTATCTTATAATCGACTCATTAAAAAAATTTTAAAGAAACATACAACTGCTACAATAAGCTTCCAACTTTTCATTTGGCTTTCTACTTCTTGTTTTCTTTTTTTTCAGATTAAATTTTGGATTTCAATATATATAAAACTTCATTTTCCAATTATATTATTATGTTAAACATAGACACACAAACATATTTAAAGGAATTAAACTTAGTTTCTCTTTCTGAAACGACGTTCAGTAGTTCTTTGAGAAGAGATAGAAACAACTGAGACTGGTAATTTGAAACCTAAAGATTTAACTAAGTCAGCGGTTTGTTGATCAACTTCTAATTGGTTCTTAGTGTTTGATAAATCTAAAGCGGAGACTTCTGGAACATATTGATCCTTTCTTTCACGTTCTTCTTCTTGTAACTTGAAAGAAATACCTCTAACTGGACCCTTTTGAATTCTCTTCATTAAATGGGTAGTGTAACCAGCAATCTTGTTTCTTAAACGTTTTGATGGGATAACAGCAATTTCTGAAGTTAAACGTTTGTTGGTTTCAAAATCTAAGGTTAATTTTGGATAATATCTTTCGATTAAGGCCTTTGAAGCTCTTTTAACGGTTTTGGTTCTAACTCTACCCTGTTAGATATGAATTTAAATCATTTGTTAGTATACATTATAAAAAACATTGAAACATAAAAAAAAAATTTAATAGTTCCATAGAGAAGATTAGATTTTGATGGTGGTTCTGCAAATCAAAACAAAACAGGACTAGTTCATTATAAAGCTTTATTTTTGGATAAAGTCAGTATTGATATTGATATTGATATTGATATTGATATTGATATTGTAGTGTTATGAATTATTAATATTGTTGTTTTATTTCATAGTTGATGTATGTTTTTGATAACACATATTTGCTTAAAAATGAATGAATCAAAATTTGTTGATCTAAATAACACTGAATATTGAAGCTATCCTTTATGTTTTCTTGTTATTTAAAAATTAATGCTGAGAGTTGTTGGTAATAACAAAGAACGATGATTATTCAATATTTCACCCTTTATTTACAACTTTCCAATCGTTAATTAATGATATTTAAAGTTCCCAACAATACCATTTGAATTTATGTATATATATGAATTAATTGATCCCATCTAATTTGATACTAGCCCTCATATGATTTCTTTTCTATCATTCCCTATTAACAATATAGTAGATGTAACATACCATTTTGAATTATTGATATTGGTTATACTTATTAAATATAAAGGATTCAAGATTAGTATTAGTTATATGAATTTCAGAAAAAACCAGAATGAAAAAAATGTTTGGTTCTCTACGGATATTAGGTAAGTACTTAGTAATATCATTAGTGTATTTTGTTATATTTTTTTCAACACTTAAAGTTACTTAGCAAAATAATGTTCGGATGTTATAGTTTGCTGAACAACTAAAAAAATAATGTGACTGTAAAATAATTGAGTAAATTTTTTCATTGAAAAGCTGAAGCCCTAGTTACATTCAGCTGATACTACAAGCATCCTCGAAGAAGCCCTGGAGTGGCAAAATTAAAGAAAAAAAATGGAAAGGATCCCAAGAATAAAATTAAAGTGAATAAGTAAGTAAATAAGTAAATAATACTAACATTCAGGGTACAAACGATCTGTCATTTTCGTTTAATCAAATACAATAACAATTACTTAACTGCTATTATTTACATTTTGCTACTACTCAGTATAACTGCTATACTTATTTATTGATCATTTATATAATTAAACCCTATTTCCCTCTCTTCCTGTCCTTTCAACCATCACTTGCCTAAACTGTTTCTCCACTCAACGCGTACATCAACTTATATTTAATCATCGACATTGAATAATCAATCAAAATATCAATAAGAAAAAAAAAATATCAAATAACAATAATAAATATGTCTCATTTCCATTGTGACGTTTGCTCATCTGATTGTACAAATAGAGTAAGAATAAGTTGTGCTATATGTCCCGAATATGATCTATGTGTACCCTGTTTTTCTCAAGGTTCATACTCTGCAAATCATAAACCTTATCATGACTATCGAGTAATTGATACCAATCCTTTCCCAATATTCGATAAGGACTGGGGTGCTGATGAAGAATTAATATTGATCACTTATGCACAATCATTAGGTCTTGGTAATTGGCAAGAAATTAGTTATAAATTAACTGCAAGAACAAAGGAAGAAATTGCAAAACATTATGAAGATATCTATATCAATTCATCAACTTATCCAATTCCTGAAATGGATAAAGATTTTAGTAATATATCAGCTCAAGAGATGAATGAAAAGAAAAGGAAAAGAGTGGAAGAAAAGGAAAAATTACCTAAACAACCACCAAAGAAACCAACTTCTTCCACTCCATTATGTCATGAAATTCAAGGCTTTATGCCTGGTAGATTGGATTTTGATACTGAATTTGAAAATGAAGCTGAAGTTAATGTAAAGGATATGATATTTGATCCAGATGATCAACCAATTGATATTGAATTAAAATTAGCCGTTTTGGATATATATAATTCAAGACTGACTACTAGAGCTGAAAAGAAAAGAATAATGTTTGCTAATCATGTAACTGAATATAGAAAAAATTTTAACATTGATAAAAGAAGAACAAAGGAAGAAAAAGATTTGTATAACAAATTAAAAGCATATGCAAGATTAATGACACCAACAGATTTTGAACAATTTACTAAAGATATGCTATTAGAATTAAGTTATAGAACAAGAATTTCTCAATTACAGGAATGGAGAAAGAATGGATTAACAACAACAGATACCGGTGCTAAGTATGAAAAGGATAAAGTAGTTAGAAATACTGCTTTACAAAGATATGCTTTATCAAGTTCGGTAGCTCCAAGAAATACAATGAACTCTTTACAACATCAACAACAATTAAATAGAAAGGCCAATGGTGTTAAAAAATTCCTAACAAATAGTGATATTCAACATGCCAATGATTATAATTTATTATCACAAGATGAACAAGATCTATGTATCACTTTAAAAATTTTACCAAAACCTTATATTGCCATTAAGGAAGTCTTATTTAGAGAAAGTCTAAGAACTGGTGGTATTTTAAAGAAAAAGACATGTAAAGACTTATTAAAGATTGATTCAAATAAGGCTAATAAGATTTATGAGTTCTTTCGTCAACAAAACTGGCTATAGATCACTCGGTCTATTATTTACACTTCGAACACTATTGTTCTATTTAATGACTATAATGAATAATATATATACATGTATATGTGTAATCTGTTAATGAAACCAGATACTGGTGATTAATCAAAATTATTGAAGAACTTACAATAAGTCTCACTGTAAGCAATAATCAGTATTGACATAATGGGTAGTGTAGTTTACATTTATGTATAATACTATAATAAACAGGTTTTAATCTAACCTTTCAAAGGAAATAACCTTTTTGATTATGAAGGTTTCTTATTAAATAGTGAATAAATTTAGTAGTAAACATTATACGCCTAATTGGCGTAATTATTACTCGTTGTTATGGATACCGATCCAGATCAGGAAATACTGATGCGCCAGCAATTGTAACAAGAATATCGAAGAAATTTAACCTTTTTAATGTTACAAGAGCAAGTAAATTGCTTTTAATGAGTAATTCATATAATTGAGGTTCTTGTTCTAATGTTGTCATCCGTGTTGTATATCTGGTTATGCATTATCTCATTTGCTGCTGCTGAATTCTTTCCTTTGACCCAATCAGGAAATCTTCCCTTTCTAATTCCATTCAAAGATAATGATCCATTATCAATAGATTGTATTCAAAGACAAATCGATAATGGTGAGCATAAATTTGATTCTGATAATAATATCATATATGATGTATTTCCAAAATGTAAAGAAACAGGTGAATCACTTAAATTAAAATATGGTGTTAATGAAGAATTTAATTGTACTATTGAATTAACTGATGAGTTATACCATCTTTTCCAATTATACATTCATCAAGATGTTCCTTTTAGTTGTCGATTACCTTATTCCAAAGCAAAGGATGTATATATCCCATTCACTTTGAACTTTAGAGGTAATATTGAATCATCACATTTGGACATCGATACCTCAATGAATGTCTTAATACATCAAGGTGAAAATGGTGAAATATTATCATCTATTGGTTATGCATCAAATGGTAATGTCACCAGATATATTATTGGTGATTACTTACCAATAAATTTCCAAGTCACTTGGTTGGATCATTATAGAAATGATGAAAGCTTCCATTATAAGGTTTTATTGGGTTATTCAACTCGTTCAATTCTTATAGCTGTCATCTTTGCATCAATAATTTCATTTGGTTTAGCATACGGTTATCTGTATACTGTTTTCAACAAAAGATTGATTAAAAATATCGGTCATAAAACTGGATTTTCTGCTGAACTAGGTGTTGATGGTAAAAGAGATTAGATAGTAACAGAGTACTTGAAATATTTTATTTCCTTCCCTCTATTTATTTATTGTTATAGTTACGTTACAATTTGAAAATATATAAACATTACAGCAAAAAAACACTGAGAGCAGTAAATTATTAATAGACTTAAAAAAAAAACCTTTATTATTACAGTGATATAAATTATTTTCCTTTAAAGATATGCAAATAGTATATGATTTAGTATGTTCCCCAGATTATAATTTTTTGATGATTGATTCCAATATTTGTACAGTTTTCTCGTTTAATTCATTGATTTCCAAGAAGTTAGATCTCAAATAATTTGTAAACAATGATTTAAAATCATCCTTTTTAACAGAATCAGTTATCTTTGATTTATATTTCAAGTATTTTTGAGTCGAAGCTTGTAAAGATACAATAAACTCTTGTGAATCTTCAATTGGTGAAGAATTTCTTAATTGTAATATAACATCTAAAAATTTAACTTCAATTTCATCTTCAAAATCTAGATTCAAGTAATCTATAATATGAGAATTCAAATATAATCTATTCAAATCTTTATACTTATCAAATATTGATAGGAATTGTTTACAAATCTCTAATTTATATTCAAATTTAGTGAAGACATTGGAAAGTTGTAAATCTGAAAGAGTTTTGATACAAACATCAAATATTGTCAATGCCACATCACCTCTAAGAGCAGGATTTGTGTCTGGATTTCCAAGCATATTTATATCTGCATCTGGTAGGTTATTTAATTCATCTTTAAAGTCATCATTTGAAATTTTAATAAGATCTTCGTCTTCATCTTCATCTTGAATGTCTTGATTTTTGTCGTCCATGGCTTTACTCTCACTCTTTTCATGCTCCAATTGTTGTTTTTCAGTAATTAACCCAAGAATTTTCCTTCTATTGATTAGTTTGGTAATATAATTTAATTCAAAAGTTGTATATGCTTTCCATAATTGTATGGAATCTTTATTAAATCTAAGAGCTCTTTGAAATAGAATTCTAGCATTCTTAGCGGAACCAATAGTTTCAAATTCAAAATTAGCAGCATCAATCCAACAGTTAACATTTGTTGGATGTAGTTTTAATAAATCAGAGTAGACTTTATAGATTTTGCTAAAAAGTTTTTGCTTCTTTGCAAAATTTAAATAGGATACCCATAATGATAGATCACTTGGAAACTTTCTAACAGATCTATCGAAGATAAATAAGATTCTTCTTTCAGAAGCCCAATCTGAAATTGAAGGTTTTGTATTCACTAGTCCAACTTTGGACAGTCTTGAATATCTCTTCTTTCTTAACTTCTCGAAATTAGTTTCAAATTCAACATATTTGATATAATCTCTTGGTTTAGAACCTCTGGAGTTGATTCTATGTTCAAAATCAGTTCTTCTTCTCATCACCATTGTTAGCTCACTCTTTTCGAATAAACCCTTTTTTTGAAGATCTTCCAATTCAGGGACCGTTTGCTCTAAGTAGTATCTGGCCTTTGAAGACATTATGACCTAATCCAATGAATATTATAATCAGTTTTACTAAAATAATAACTAGTTATTAGTGGTTTATAGCTTATATACAAAAAAAAATTTTAAGTTGAAAAAATTGGTCGTAATTGGCAATTCCGGTGAGGCATCTCTAGATTAATTTTCACTTTTATTTGGATCATCAACTGTTAATATTAATAGTTTACTTATAAAGAGTATTTGTTATTCAGGGCAAGCTTATTATTTCCTGTAAGATGCTAAGGTCTAGTATTAAGGAATTTCCAAAGAGAAGATTCTTTTCGCTCGATGCTGTATCTCTCAAAAGGGCGGAAAGATACAGTGATAGAGACTACAAGAAGAGTAGTATTAATATAAGACATTATAAAGAAGGTGAGCTATTGGATAGTATACCTACAAAATCATTTGGTAATGTTATAGATCCATTAGATAATAGTTATGAACAGAATCATAGAACCAAAAATGCTAAAGTAATAAGTTTGGAGGATTATTTGAAACCAACAGAACACCCAGATGATGGTCTGAGTTCAAAAGAGAGAAAACTAGATCTAAATGTAAGATTAGGTAAATTTGCTGATAAAGAAATTAAAATACCAGAGATAATATCTGAAACCATTGAACAGAATATATTGGCACAATACACACCCAAGCAGATTAAAAATGAAGTTTTAAAGATATTAATTAAACATAAAGAGAATAAGTATATCAAGCATACTCCAAAATATAATTTAGAAATTGATGCCTATATAGGTGGCCTATTTGCCTATCAATATGCTTCTGTCTATGAAACATTAAGTGAAATGAAAAGACGATTGCCTGAATTCAATCCTGATAGTGTATTAGACATTAGTACAGGTCCTGCCATTGGTATGATCGCATTGAATGAGTTGATGGGTGATGATTTTAAACCAAGCTGTAAACATTCTGTTATCATAGGTGATGAAATAATGACAAGAAGAGCTAAATTATTATTATCAAGACAGATTAATGAATTCACAGGTGACATTGAAGAGTTAGAACATAAAGCAAAAACTTCAAATCCAGATAAGGCTCCTGAATCATTAGATAATTATTATACTCAAAAAGAACTGGAGAAATTTGAAAATCAATCAGAGTACACGGTTGTCAATAGTGTCATGAAACCAGCTCCTGTCGATACAAGAAAACTAAAAATAAAGACAAGACTGCATACTAATATACCAAAGAGAAAGCAATATGACTTAATTATTGCACAGGAACAACTGTTAAGAGATGTTGAAAGATTTCCAACACAAGTTGATAATATATTAGAACTATTATTAGAGAAATTGGCACCAAATGGTGTATTAGTTTTAGTCGAAAATGGTCAAGCGACTAGTTATGAAGCATTAGCAAGAGCTAGACAGGTCATGATTAGACCGGAGAGGTATAAGGAAGAATATGGTAAGATTCCAAGACCTTATTTGAAAGGTTCTAATTTTTTAAAATATTCAAAGACAAATTTTTCTGAGGAAGAATATAAATCAATAATAGAAAATGAGAATGTCGATAAATATTTGAAAACAAGTCAGTTTGATGAACATGAATTGATTGAAGAATCAAATACCGAAAGATTGAAAGCACAACAAAGAGCAATCGATTCAGAATTACAATGTGAATATCATCTAAGTATTGTCGCTCCGTATCCACATCATAACGTTGACTCATTGCAGCTAGGTGATCCAAAATTATATAAGTATAGAGATGCTTTAACGACGTTTCATTGGTTGAATTGGTCTGTACAGTTCAGAAGGCCACACTATTTGACTGAATTGAAGAGAGGAAAACTATTAAGTTCAGATTGGTCAGGTCTTCATTCTGTTGAACAAATTAGAGACTTAAAGGGTAAAGAGGGCAGTGGAAGAGCAGGCTCCAATAACTATGAGAATTCTAATTTCTCTTACTTAATTGTACAAAGATCATTAAATGATCAAAAGACAATCAATGAAATAAAACAAAAAAGAGACAAATCTATTCAACTATCAAGAGATGTTGCCAATAAAGACTTTAAAGATCAAACTGAGAAAGAAGAATATATTCTGGATCGTCTAAATTATAAGGAAGATCAATCAATTTGGCCACGAATTATTGCACCACCAAACAAATCGAAGGGTCATGTAATATTAAAAGTGATGTCACCATCTGGTAAATTAGAGAATTGGACGGTTACAAAGAGTTTCAACAAAATTGAATATGATAATGCTAGAAAGGCTAAATTAGGTGATTTATGGCCAATGAGTTCTAAGATGAAGTTGAAAACTAGGGGTAACACAGAGACTAAATTATTTGATGAACTAAAGGAAATTGAACAAAAAGTTAAATCGTTCAAATCATTAGGATATTCACCTGAAGAGATTCAAAATAAGGTTCAATCTATAAGAGAAGCCAATGAAGAAAGAAGGAAATTGAATTCAACGAATCAACAACAAAACGGACAAAATTTAATAGATATAGTCTCCTCTAAGACAACTAATTATAGAGATAGTAGATTTGGTGATTTTGTTGGAACTGGTGACGATATTAAGGATGCTGAAGCATTTTATGAATTCTATGAAGAAAAGATTGGTGAAACACTAATGCGCCAGGAAGAGAAGAGAGAGAGAAAGATTAGATCAAATCGCTCTACCAAATTTAAGAATAGTAGACACATTAGTTCTATTTGATTTAAGAGCAGTACACAGATAAATAAAGAGAATTTCCAATAAAATACTACCATATATGTATATAGTTAGATAGACAACTCATTTGAATATCAATCAGTAAAACAATTATTTACAAGAATTATAATTATGTACAAAACACATTTCTGTACTCAAGGCTAATAGAGAGAAATTTTAAACTCTTTTTTTGAACTAGAGAGATACTGTTTCAATCGATTAGAAAGTAAAATACTTTCTTAAAGCAGGATTCCAAGCATCCCATTCAGTAGCAATGTCACTAGCTTTAGCAGATTCAATTTCATGAGTGAGGTCGCCTCCAATTTCACCAGAGGCTAATAATTCGACAATTTCAGGTATATATTTGAAAAGATCATGGAATGAAAAAGAACCAATACCACTACCTAATAATTTGAAGTTATGACCTCTTAATATACTGGCGGGAATAGCGACTTCAGAACCACCAATCTGTCCAATTTGTACCCAGTTTACCTCAAGAGATGAATCTTTTCTTGATTTAATTAGTGCTGTTAAGAATAATAGAGCATTCTCACCCCAAGTATAATCTAAGACAATATCAACATTAAATTTTGATAATTTCTCTACAATATCAGGATCCTCATAAGTAACAATCTCATCAACTGCCTTTGAATCCTTAATCTTATTTAATTTTTCAATGGATCTACCAACACCAATAATCTTTGAAGCACCAAAGACCTTTCTAGCTACATCAATGGCAATAATACCAGATTGACCAGTTATACCATTAATAGCAACTGTTGAACCAGGCTTAACCTGTCCTTTCAATCTTGAAGCAAAGGTCATATATGAAGACATTGTAGGATTTGTTAAAGCGGCAGCTCTAGCAATAGCACCTGGTGAATCAACTGATAGAGGGAAAGTAAACTTTTTTGGAACAATAACGTATTCAGCAAAAGAACCTAGACCTGGACCAATTGCAGCAAAGGAAACCAATTTACCAGTTGACTCAACTCTGCCAACACCATCAACACCAATAACTTTATCAGATGTGTCATCATTGGCCACAGAGTAATGTTTACCTAATGCTCTAGATCTAACTAAATGATGAATTGATGTACCTAAGACTTTGATCTTATATTCATCCTCAGTAGGTTCTCTTAGAGGGAAGTTTTCCACATATCTTGGTTTTTTATCCTTTGATGATATAACAACAGCTTTGGTGAACATTGAAGATGATTTGTATTATATTAATTTGAATTGAATTGTATGAATATCCATATATACCATAATCTTAAGTTAAAGTGGCAAAAAGTGGCTCCTTTTATATGAATTCGCTTTATCAAAGAAAAAGATTACGGCCGATAATTAAGTCCGTTAGAATGTAATATATTCGAGTAACTACTGCCTTACTACTTATTTGACGGAGCTAGCTTGATTAGAAGCGTAGATATTAGTTAATTCTTTTAGTTTATTATGATTCATTTAGTTAGTTATTTCTGGTATATTTTATTGTATATTATTTCACCTTAATTTTTGTTTTTTTGCTTTATTTTATCTCATTTTATCTCATTTTATCATATTTTAACCTATTTTAACCTATTTTAATTTACTTTAATCTACTTTAATCTAATTATAGTTTGAAACACCTTGGACCACAATATTTTTATTTGCTTACATTTCATGTTTATAGTTATCGTCATGACTCCCACGCTTTCTTCCTCTTATGTGATGAGGCTCTCTCTATTCAATTCAGTCATGTATCATTAATTGATTTATTATATACAAATATTTATCGATTCTCTTAAAAAACTATACGATTACAAATCATGTAAAGAGATAAATTTGAGACTTGCATTGTAGACGTTAACTATAGATTCAAATGCGCTTGCTTTTCATAGAATTCAACAACTTGTTCACTTGTCGTTGAATCTTCAACACCCTTATCATCTCTTATTCTCAAAAATCTGGGGAATCTTAAGGAAACACCTCTACCCAAGACTTCTGAACCTGCTTTATAAATAGGACTTAATGATAAATCAGCTGTTAAAACTTCAAATAAAATAGTTGGTTTAAACCAAATATCAGGTTCAGCTGAAGAATCATAAGCATAATAACCCATTGCAACTTCTGATTCTGTTGGTGAAAGTCTTTCATATAGAGTCTTTAACATTTCATCTGAAAATCCAGTACCAATCTTACAACATGTTTCATATTCTTCTGTATCTGGATTATATGATGCCAATAGAAACCCACCATATGTACCTGTTCTTTTACCTCTACCATAATATGCACCAATGACAACTAAATCTAACGAATCACCAACACCAGCTAAATAATCCTTCTTTAGTTTCAACCAAGAATTACTTCTTTGACTTGGTCTATATGGATCATTATCTAAAGTTTTAACCATTAAACCTTCACATGCATGTTTGACAGAATCATCTAAAAATTCTTGTAATTCATCAATACTATTGGTAGTTTTACTAGTGGCGAATTTGAACTTACCTGGAATCTCAACAAGAGAATCATGTAAATATGTTCTTCTTTCTCTTAATGATTTATGGATCAATGGTTCATCATTTAGACATAGGATATCAAATGCAAAGAGACATACTTGTACTTTAATATCGTTAACATCAACATTCTTTTTCTTTCTTGTAGTAAGGATTTGAAATGGTAAAATCTTATCCTCCACTATATCATAAGCAACAGCTTCACAATCCAAAATTAATGATTTGACATCAGCATTGGTACTAAGAAACCCTTTAAGAGAATCAATAACATCTGGATATTTTTGTGTCATATCCTCTGAATTTCTTGAGTATATACGGACAGAACTATCTGGTAATAGATGAACCTGTGCCCTTTCTCCATCATATTTATATTCACAAGTAAATTCTTCACCATTAAATCTATCCAATACCTCAGAAATTGATTTTGTTGGTTTTGCTAACATTGGTTTTAATGGAATACCTGGCTTCAATGTACAATGTTTGTCTAAATTCAAAATACCATATTCAATCGAAGTCTTAATTATAACTTCATAGTTTGGTACTTGACAAAATGCATCTCTTATTTTTTCTTCAGCTTCAACAAACTTTTCAGGATTGATCTTTTTTGATGTTTTACTAGTATTATTTGAAGTTTCAAAAGTTATAAATGCTTTAGCTAAAGATATCAAAACAGTTTTCTCTGCCAAACCAATTCTTAATTTTGACTCTAGAGATCTGATTAAATATTTAGCCTCTACACCTGCTGATGCTGTTAGCATTCTTTTAATAATGTTAATTTTTCTTGTTTGTGAATCCTTACCAATAGTTTGAGCAATTGTTCTTAAATTATCGAATACAATATCAACAGTTAACGGCTTAGGCTTGAACATTGTTGGTTGAACTGATCTTGCCTGTAGAGCAATTAGACCTAGATCACCTGTTTCCTTATATTTGGATCTAACTTGAGAAGTTGACTTACCAGTAGTTTCACTAATAGTTTTAATTAAGATACTTTCACCCAATCCTAATTCCAAGCCTTCATAATCTGGACCTAGTCTGTTAATAAATAGGTATGCCACTTTGACTAAATCATTTGGATTTGTCTTCAAAACTTGTAAGAAGAAATCTGAAGTTAATTGGATAATTTCCAATCTACCAGAGATAGCTTCAATCTTTGCAAATACATCACAAACAGCAGCATATGGAATTGGTTTAGATGATACTAATCTCTCATCGACATTTTGAGGTTCTAATGTAGAACTATTGAATAACTTTTTTGCTTCCTCTAATTCTTCTGTAGCAGACATTTCAGTATCAGAGTCAGGATATGCTGATTTAGTATCCTGTTCAATTACTGATTCAACTGCTGAATCAGCAGACTTATCATCAAGAGATTTCTTGACAGCTTGATCTTCATTTTGATTTTCATCTTCTTCTTCATCATCTTTTATCTTTTGACGTTGATTTGTATCCCTCTTTGCCTTATGTCTGATTTCCTCCACTTCTTTAATATTTTCATCATATTTTACTGGTGTTTCTTCAATCTCATTGCCATTAACAACAGTTTCAGAAAGATCATTTGATGATATCTTTTGCTTCTTTAGTTCTGGTTCAGTATTTTCTTTTATTTTTGATTCAAAGTCTTCTTTTATGTTTTCTTTATCATCTTCTTTGGAACTTTGTGTACTTTTTACAGTTTCTTGTGTGTTTTTGTTTGCAGCCTTTCTGTTGCTCAACATGGAGAATATATCACGTTTGGGAGCCATGATACGGAGATTGTGTGATATTATGGGAGCTCTGATATAGTACAATGGCAAAAAATTTCGTATTAACAAGACAACAAGTTTCATTCAAGGGTCTATATAACGGACACTCTATGAATTAATACAATTATTGCTGCTATTGCTGAGTACTACAATATTTGTTAGTATACTACTATTGTTTCGCGTTCTTTCTTTGCTAAAATTTCGTGTTTGTTTTTTCCAGCGAAAATATATTTAGCGTTTAGATTTATATATTGAATTGAACAATATCTATTTCATTGGTATCTTAATTTATACCATTCATACTATTTAACTAAATTAGCAGTATTCAACACTGATAGCCTTATCAAATTGTCAAACGATCTGCAATCCTTCATACTTTTTTTTTTCAGTTGTTCATTTGGCTTACAACTAGATCAATTGGCATTACTCATTGAAAACTCTTCCATCTCTGGTATCATACAAAGCACAAAGCAGCTACAAACTCAAAATGTCATTACCACCCCAATTAAAACATTCGTTCACCCCAAAGGAACTACAGTTCTTGACTGAAAATCAGATAGTGACCATATTACCGAGATATAGTATGAATGGTATTCAATTAATTACTGATTCAGTTCCAAACATTAGGGCCATGCATAGAGTTGATGTGCCCTTATGGTATGCTTTAATATTGAAACAACAAGGTAAATGTAATATTGTTCCACCCAACTGGCTTACTGTAGATAGTTTAGAGAAATCATTAAAAAGTGAATTAGAACATAATGAACAGTTTTCTAATATTCCTTACAACTGGTTAGAGTTATCAAGAATTCTCTTCCAATTTTGTGTTGATGATTTGAATGAAGAAGTTCATAAGTTAAAGGATTTAATTAAAGAGATTAGAGAAATTAGATTAACCAAGATAAGAATTGGTCTAGAACAGATAAATGAGTCTCATTTTAGACTAGATGGATTGTCATTAGTTGAGATCAATCAGATTAGACCTTTTGTCGCACAAACAATGAAGAAACTACATGAATTTACCAATACATTGGAACAAACTACAGATGGAAATGAAAATGATAATCTTGAAGATGAACAATATGAGGAAGATGATGATAACGATGAGGGCATCGAATAAATAAATTAATGAAATATAATTAAATATAAATAATCTCAATGAGTTAGAATTGAATAAAAGTTAATGGCCTATTAGCTAATAAGTGCTTTCATACAAACCACCACCTGCTTCTTCCAAAAGATCAACCAGTCTACTAACCTTATCACCATTTAAATCCCATCCTAGGTTTGGAGGGATTCTTACATTTTTTAACATTGGTAATCTATCTTCCATAATGGCAATAGTAATATCGTCAGGGTCAATCTTACTGGCTTGTCCTAATCCACCAGAAGTTTCTAATATTAAAGTCTTCAAACATCTTGGATTGGGCAGTGCAGGTAATAAATCTTCACTAAATAAAAACCTTGAACAATAATCAACTGAGATTTGAAGAAATACCAGATTAGGACAATATGTGAATAAAAAATCCATTGCATTGTCTTTCAATGCAGGCATTGGGTATTGAACTGTTAAATGAGTTAAATTTTCACCAAATTTAGTCAATAGGTAATAAATGGCAAATTCCTTTAATTGGGGACAATGTTGTAATTCTAATCTCTTAACGGTAATGGGTAAAGTTGAATTCATAACAAAATTATCAGATATTCCACCACTTAATCTTAAATACCAAAGATTTGGAGGCCAAGTTTGATCACCAATATCTTCACCAACAACAGATGATCTTGGGAAGGAAAGATGAGTTAAATGTTGGAAATTCTGTATAGCAGTGAATAAATCTTTTAGATTTACAGTTTCACTAACCAATCTTAAATCTAATATTCTAATCATTTGACATTTCTTCAAACTTATTAATGGTACAAGACCAAAACTTGTCTGTGGGGCTACGAAGATTTCTAAATGATCAGAACATCTTCTTAAGACTTTTGAAACGTATGAGTTTTTACCAGCTTGAATAATTGGAGATAGATCTAGTACTCGAACAAGATTTCCTAATCTATTATGTTTAGATTCTATAAGAGTATCAACAAATTTGAAAAAATTATATGAATCTAATCTTGGTTGAAGATATAATAATGGTAAATATAATTCATAAATTATTTTATTTATTCTTAGATATTTTGGATTTAACTTATTATATTGAATAATGTTGAATATGATTTCAATTGGTAATTTATAATAATTGGAGGGCACATTTGAAATGATTTCAGAACCTTTACGAAAATCTTTAATATATTCACCTTTTTTTATTCTTTGATCCAATATGGCAAATTTCAAAACATCAACTTTATCAAATTTTGAGATAGGCCAAGCTCTTAGTGTAGGATGTACATTGAAATATAGAACCTTTTTATCATTAATATTATCATTACAATTTACCGTTATAACAGCACTCTTGTCAATTTCAGCAGTTGCATCTTCGTCTTCATCTTCCTCCTCGTCGCTAGAATGAGTTCTTTGGGAAACACCTGGTCCATAACGTTTGTACGGAACTCTGGCCTTCTTAGGTCTTCTTTTGTTGGCCATTTACTGGAAAGTAAAATGAGTATCATATATATATAAATTAAAGAGATTATGTTATTAAATTAAAAAGGAAAAGAACAGAGTTGATATTGCGCCATTGTATCCATTTATGGAAATTGTAAAGTGCCAAGTTTATGAATAATTTCCCAATATAGTAATTTGTTATTTATTGATATTTAATCTCTTGATTCCCATATATCTCATACACCTTGTTATAAGAAGAGATTTTAATCATTATTCACCTTAGTATATATTACCGCAAAATCATTAGAAAACAGATTATTGGTCTTTACCGACTAATAGTCGAACGTAGTAAGCAGCAAATAGCAAAACACTCAAAGAGATCATCATGGTGTACGGATGTCCGTTTTATTATTGATATTTTATTTCGATCAAAGCATTTTGCATAGAGAAGCAACAATAATTAATAGGAGAAAATTGAATGAATAGTCATAAATGATAACTAGAAGATCTCTTAAGAGATTAAGCAATCATATCACAGGTTTAACTTCATCAAAAAGATGCTTTGGAACTCTAAAGAGGTCGCCAATCTTTGAAGAAGCCACTAAATTGAAGAAGATATCTGATGAAAATAGAGAATTAACATTATCTATATTAAGGTTGACTACTACAAAAAGAGAAGCAACGCATTATTTGAACAGATACGCTACATATGAACCTAACGATAATGATTTAGCCAATAATGGTGAAGAAAGGTTTCCATTAAGGTTGATACTAATCAAGGTAAGAGGTAACTTATTAGATTATGAAGAGAAAGAATTAACAAAATTTAGAAAAACGTTGGATTATATTAAAAAATTAGGTGGATACCCAGTTATTTTAATTGATCCAGATTTCCTATCTGATACAAATTTCAATTTTACAAAGATTGATAATTATTTAAACAATCAATTTAACTATCTGGTTAAATGTTTAGAAAATGAAAAATTAATCAAACTTTCCCCTCTTAGATCATTATTATCAACTAATTTACAATCTTCATCGTTAAGTTTGGACAATCCAGCATTATTATTTAATCCTTTAATGCAGAATGATATTCCAGTATTATTCCCATATGTCTTTGATTGTGAAAAGGGTGGAGAGTTAATATTACATTCAACTCAATTTATTAAAAATTTAATTTGGAATTTAGATAAAGATTGTATTAATGAAGTTACTGTTGAAAAATTAATATTCATTGAAAAATATGGTGGTATTCCAAGTATTGATAGAAATAATAACTCACATGTTTATATTAATTTAAATCAAGAATATCATCAAATAATGTCTGAATTGAATATTGGACATCTTTCAATCTATGAAAAGGAAATTCATACTGGAAATTTAAGTTCAATGAATGATATTTTGAAGGAATGTAAAAATAATCGATATTTAACTGGATTGATCACAACGTTAAATGTAGCCAATGAACATCATAATCATAATCCAATTATTTATAATATCTTAACCGGTAGAAGTTTGGTTAGCTCATCATTACCAATAAATAAATTTAAAGATAGAGAGGAAGATATCACGGATAAGATCTTTAAGACAACTCTGGTCAGAAATGGATTAGATATAACTATTCATAAGACATTAGATAGTGTTGATTTATCTAAATTTGAGAATTTAATTAATAGTAGTTTCAAAAGATCAATTAATTTAGGACATTATTTAGCAAGAATTTCTGAAAATTTTGCCATGGTTATTGTTATTGGAGATTATGATGGTATAGCTATTATTACTAATGAAATTTATAATTCTCATGGTGATAACGTACCATATCTGGATAAATTTGCAGTATCTAGAAATACTGAAAGTTCATTAATGGTGGCAGATATAATTTTTAACTTATTAAAGGAACAATTTGGTGATATGATTCTATGGAGATCAAAAAAGACTAATCCTGTAAATAATTGGTATTTTCAAAGATCACATGGTAGTTTAGATTTAGAGAATAGTGATTTTAGAATATTTTGGGCAGGTAAGAGACAGGATCAAGTTGATTTGGATGGATTTATTGATGTTGGAAGAAGAATCAAACCATCATGGAATGATGAAATATGACAGTTATGTATAAAATTAAGAAAATAGCAAACAAAAAAAAACATTTAATTGTAAATAGCATATATATAAGATATTCTTTTATTTATTCATTTCCAAGATAGCTTAACTGAATACAGCTTCGTAATAAGAATTGTAATTAATACTCGCACTTCAGAAGTCTGTAATTACAGTAACTGTAATTAGGTAATCTGGACCCTTAGCTAAAAAGACGCACCGCATATTGATTTATCAATCAATTAAAGAATGAAATAAATTTATTAAACAAATTTTAAAATACAATAGTTATTCATGGTTAAACTGATTACATGAGTCTTTATGTTTATTGATATAGTATCTTAAAGTGTAATATTATGAATTAAAGAAGTATTAGAAATGTAATCATTTATTAAAAGTTAGATTATAAAATATACCAATTATAATACCCATAAAATGATTTTTGATTTCATTGAATATATAAATATTACAAATTAATATTTCCAAATAAATATATGAGTACTGTATTAGCTGGTATCTAATATTAATCAGAATGATGGGAATATCTCAACTATATAACAACAAGTGTACTAATTTTCCTAAAGATATCAAGTAAACTAAACATTATCTATTGTCGTTACCCTACTTTCTATATTCCCACTTATTAATGCTAGCAACTACCAATCTATCATTAATTTCACTAGGTGAATTCTGGCTTATTATGTATACGTATTCGATTAGTTGATTCTATATCTACATGAATTCTTCGTACAGAAGGTACAGAAGTACAGAATATAGAATACATGTTCTTCTTTGATCATAATTTTTTTTGTAGATACATATTCACATATATAGTACTTTAATTATAAAGTAGCACAAATGCTAGATAAAGAGCTTATTAACAAGATTAACTGTCTCAACAAGGACTTTTATTCCATAAACCATAACTACGTAAACACTTAAACTGATAATGTTGATTAGAAGATGATCATATCACTATCTGAGGTGTTCAGAAAAGTATGGGTGGTTTGATTCTCTTGTAGTCATACGGCTGATTCTATCACTATCAACAAGATTAGATAAAGGTTGAACTATCATGATTGATGGGAGTAATACTGATATCTATGTTTTGCACCGTTAGTAATAGAATGAAGGGTGGAGTAAAGAGTGATGTAGAAATATAGATTTGAGTAATAGTTATATCTATAGGTGATATGACATTGTTAAACTGAATTATAAGAGATAATATGGTATATTAGAATTATACAATTGAAGTCTAGGAGGATGTAGAATCTATGTAATAATCGATCATTTAAAGTAAAGATATGTTATTATATATATTATATTGGTATCGTTGTAGTTAACTCTATTAGCATAACAAACTATAAATAATATAAACGACGACTATGAGTGATTTAACACTCGTACTCCACAAATATTTATAATACTTTCAAGGTCTTTGATATGATAATTTACCAGTCTTCTTACCAACCTTGGTATATAACAATTGAGCTCTATGATTATCGAAATCAGTATTCCAATAAACGGTACAACAACCCAATTCATCACATTTACCATAGACATATTCAATTAGTTGTCTACCAACACCATGAATTCTACAATCTTCATCAACATAAAGATCGTTCAATAATAGTTTATCCCTTGTATCCCAAGTTGTTATATGTGTGAAATAGTTAACCATTCCAATAGTCTTACCAGTATCTGAATCAATAGCTAATGCACCCCACATTGGAATAGAATCGTCAAGCATTCTTTTAAAGGTAGAATTAGTAACTTCTTCAGTTAATTGATCAATATGTTTGTAAAAGACATGATATAACTTCCATAATCTTTCCCAATCTGTAAATTGTGATTCTGAAGTGATTGGAACTATTTCAATAGTCATAATGTTCTTATTTATTGATTTTTTTTTTGTAGGTGATATTTATGTTGTTAGTTGATATGTAAAACCTTTTGATAATTTATCGCTATTTGCTTAATATTTGAACTACTAATGATTATCACTACTATTGATGGTCTTAATACTTTATATTTATAGTTGGTAGTATGAGAGATCAAAGCATATCTTATTTATAAACTCTTATCAGAGTGGATAATACCCACAAATTTGGACACTTGAACCGCATTTCAAGTAATTATGACTGACTATTAATTACTTCATGTTCATAATATTTTGTCATTCTAGCGAGCGTGGAAAGTCTTAAAGTGGATGCGCTTTCTTCAAATGGATAACTTATATATCTTACTTATATGTACTATACATAGGTATTACTGATTAGTGATTGTATACATTACATATACTTCAATAGAAAGATTAGAATGAAATAGACCGTTTCGTCTTACGTACTATGATGTAGTATAAATATGTATTTTGGTTATTATACCACAACAATTAATATATGCCTATCTCGTGATCCTCTCTATGTATATATGAAATGTTATCTAATGATCTAATTGGTACCATCAATGGTATTTCCAATAAACTCACTTAATGGCTCATCTAGAATAAAACCAGCTACTTCAGAACCAATAAATTTGATTTCAGAACCATTATCTAATGCCATTTGTAAAGGTTCAAATATCTTAATCAATTTTGGATCATTGATACTAAATGATTTAACTAAACCAGAATCAATAGTGAATGTAACTTCAAACTGTGCCTTTTTTATTATCATATCAAAAGTTGGTGTCTTACCATATAACCAATTATAATCTTTTAATTTGTTTTCAACTTCTGTAATCTCTTGAATATCTTGAATAGTTTTCTCAAAGATGTCAACGATATCTACATCAATACCTTTCTTAACACCATATTCTTCAATGAATCCCATTGATACGTTTTCAATGAATTCTTCATTGTTAACTGTTTCCAAATTTGAAACAGGTGATGGAACACTATCAACACTTCTTGAACATTTGATTTCAAAATTTCTATTTGATTTGTTCAATAATTCTCTTAATACATCTAATTTGGAAGTTAATAACATTGTACCATGATGATATGATTTACCCTTAGCTATCTTATATGCACTTCCACTAATCTTTTTCCCATTGATTGTATTCAAGAGATCTCCACGTTCATTTTGTTTTAATTTATTTAAACCAATTGAATTCACAATCAATTCACCAAATTTGGTTCTTGAAAATTCTTCCTTTGTTGTAATAAAACTATAGTTGACATTACCTAAATCATGAACTACAGTCCCTCCTCCACTAAATCTTCTTAATATTGGAATGTTCAAACTTTGAATCAATGGTAAGTTTGTCTCCTTCCATGGATTTTGATTTTTCCCAATAACTACACATGGTGAATTAATATAAAATATTAGTGCAGTAGAACCTTTGGGACAATTTTGAAATATATACTCTTCAATTGATAGATTCTTTTGTGGATTGGTAAGATTAGAAAGAAATATCTTAGGCTTTTTCGTCTTTATAAGTTCAGTAAATGATAACTGTTGAGGTTGATCTGGTTTATCATGTTGACTTTGTAACAGTTCCATTGGCTCAAATTCATTTCCTCCGTATAGATCATTCATCTCATTATTTATATCATCTATATCATTTGTTTCCGTATTATATAACACTTCATTTTGAGTAGTTTGTGATTCCTTTATTTTGTCAGGTTCTTCTGTGAATAATTCTGAATAAAAGTCGTTGATTTCTCTATATTTATCATCTGATGAGCCATTTGAATTATCAAAGGGTGTTCCCTGTATAAAATTCACTCTAGAATGAGATAAATATCTCCTCGTAATTGATAGACTAACAAATGATACTGTAGGGAGTATTCGAAACATAGCTTCTCCACTGATAAATTACTACTTGTAACTCTATTTGTTTGGTAATTGTTGTAGTAAATAATTTATCGATTTATGTCTCGGTATAAGTATTAAATTTTTATGATATATTAAACAACTTACTATTTTAACAAACGTTCAACAGAATCAACATCTTTAATATTTATCACTTAAACTTAACTCAATAGATGTCTGCCATAAGCTTAGAGATTGATTCATTATCAAGTGACCTGAAAGGCTTGTCCTTAAAGGATGACCTGTTTCCTGTTGATACCGAGAACAAGAATGATAATAATAATAATAATAATAACAATAAGATTGATCATGATATTGATATCGAATTCCAATATTTGATGCTGATAGATGAATACGATCAATTGATAAAGAAACTAGATAATCTATTGAAAGATGGAAGAATAAATCTGGCTAGAGCTAATCATTATGAAAGAAGATATGGAAAGGCACAATGGGATAACACAATAAAATCAACAACAAATATACAATTGAATTCTAAGAATCAATTTGAGCTAATCAAAATACAAATATTCAAAGATGATAATAAGGTAGAAAAAGAGAATACAGAATCAGTAGATATAACCACATCTAGTGCTATAACGAAATCTGATAAATCTGAAACAATAAGGAATAGAAAGCCAACAAGTGTTAAATCTACAACTAAACAAAAAGATTCGGATTCAAAACATCAAAATATGAAGCAACAAACAATTAATAAACCTTATGATCCAATAAATATGTTTGGTGTACTAGTACCTAAATCATTAAGGAAATCTCAAAAAGATTTTAATAGTGCTCTAGTAGTTGTGATTCAAATTTCAAATATTAAATTGAAACTTAAGATATTGGAAAGAAAGATTCAAGATAGAAAAACAAATAAAATTACTACAAGCAATTAATAAAAACAAAATAAATGAGCATAATACAATAGTTCCATACAATATATCTATAAATATACACATATATGCATAAACATAGACTAACAAATTCTGTCAAGTCCTAAATAGAGATGTAAAATATTTCAAAGTAAAATTCATGAATAGTTTTGATAAAAAAAAGTTTAAAAGGAGGTAGTATGTAATAGTTTCTTTTTTAGTTCTAAGACATCTTGTTTTAACTCATCTCTCTCTTGATTAACAATGAATAACTCCGCTTGTAAATCTCTTAGCTTTAAATTGAAATGTGCATTTTCAATATCTTCTTCTTCATCATTATCACTACTCAACCTGCTATTACTACGGTTATGCTGATTGATTAATGGTGTGACATTTCTTGAAACATTTGCTGATACTGATTTTTTGGATCTAAAAATCTTTAATTCGTCAATCTCATGTTGTAATTTATTAGTCAATTCCTTTTGCTTAACTAATTCTGCTTGTGATAACTGTAATGCCTTTGATGAATTCTTAACTGAGTGTAAAGAGTTTTTATAATTGTCTTCAATCTTACTTAAATCTGCAACTTTGGACTTCAATTGGTCAAATTCTTGAGATTTAGCTTTCAATGATGTTAATTCTGCTTCTAATGCTCTCTTAGATTCATTGATTTCTTCATTTTCGGTCAATAGCTCATCAACATGTGATCTTAAGCTTGTGATAACACTATCATAGTCAGAACCAGATTCTCCTATTTTATTACTATCAGATATTGATTTAGATGTTATTTCTCTTGGTTCAAACTCACCAGTATCGCTATTTTGAATAAAGAATTTCCCTAATAATGATTCGATATTATTGTTCAAAGTTTTAATACTTAATTTTTTTTCAGTATTATCAATTTCTCTAGCTTCATTTAATTCATTATATCTCTCAGTTAACAAATCGAATTGTGATTTCAACTGATTAAACTGTACTTTATAGTCTTCCTGTTGCTTTAACTGACCATTTACATAATCCAATTCAGTAGATTGTGCTTTGATAATGTCATTTAATTTAGAAAGATCAACCATATTGGTGGAAAATACTTGTCCAAATTCAGCGAACTTGTTATTTAAATTACTATGCTCCTTATCTAATAATTGATAATCAGTACTTAACTTGATGTGTGCTCGTCTGATTTCGTTATCTTCATTAGTATTTCTGTTATTCTGTGTTTCGATTGATTTATTTAAACCTTCATTAGTATCATTAAGCACATTGATTTTAGATTGATGTGTTATTATCTCTTCTTTTAAGGCATGGTTTTCATCTTGTAATGCTAACACTTTTGAACTAGCATCTTGAATCTGTTGATTAGTGCTTACTCTTAGTTCTTCCAATTCTTTTGAAAGACTATCGATGACTGATTTAAAATCATCTCTATCATTATCATTTGCTCCTGTGTTTATGGTAGTTGTACTATGAGTAGTAATTAATTCTTTAGAACCACCAGTAGAAACCCTTCTAGGTGACTTTAATGAGACCAAACCAGCAGTAGCGGTAGCAGTGCCTGCTTCTAATAGACCATTGGACGAGGTGGAATAATTCGATTGTTGTCTATCTTCAGTCAAATGTGACTTTGATTGATTGACTAATGGTGCCTTTTCTAATGCCTCCGTTGATTGAGAATTATTATCAATATAGTTATCCAAAAAATCTGAATTTCTTGAGTTATTATCCTTTTGGAATTGTTTAACTTGTGGGAAATCCAAAACTTTATCTTGTCCAACTGGAGAAGAACTTGGTGTCAGAAAGTCATCAACGGACTGATTGATTTGTGATTGTGAATCAGTGTTCACTTTATCAATTGATGATGGTCCAGATTCTTTAGGTGTAGATTTCGTAGCATTGGCTATCGAAGAAGCCTCGTTCAATTTGAGCCCTTCTTTACCGGTAGCTCCATCATTTGTGACATTAGCGATTACTGTATTACTGACCTTATTCACAGGTTGTGCGTGATTCTGTCTTTCCTTTTCATAACGGAAAACTTCTTCAGCAGACAAATTTCTTGACTCGTCATGGTTATCAATAATTGTTTTCATTGGAGAGCTATATTTCTGAATTGGATCTTGAGGAAGTGTTTTGTTTTGGGATTGTGGTTGAGAATGAGGCTGAGATTGAAGTGATGTGACCTGATTATTTGGTGGTGGTGGAGTAAATATCTGATTATTGTACGTTTGACTCTGTACCTGTTTTTGGTATTGAGGAGTATTATTAACACTTGTAAATCTTTCTTGTTCAATGTCCTTTTGTGGAGTACCATATTGTTGTAAACCAGGAATCAATTTTTGTAAATCTTTCAAATCTAAAACGTTTAATACCGTACCAATACCATTATCAGTTAATGATATGTCATAATTGCTTTCACCAGAGCATGCATAATCTGGTAAATGACCACCCAATATTAACAATTTATCTGAGTTTAGGATTGAAATACTATGACCATATCTGCCATGAGCTTGTTGTGTGCTCACATTATTGTTATGTAAAGTGAAATTTGGTAATTTAAACCAAACTTTAGTCAATATGTTCAAGAAATAAGTATCTTCAATAGGATTTCCTTGTGAATCTTTACCACCATTAACAATTAAGAAATCTTTCCAAATAACAGATGCATGCTCTTCCATTGGAGGAGGGATTGAGCCTTGAGTTTGACCTACAGTTTTAACTTTATCCCATTTGATAGATGAAGAGTCAAATACCCATAGTTCATTTGATAATGATCTACCCATTGAACCACCAAAGATCCATAATTTGTTATTATAAACACTCATTGTATGATTAGTTAATGGTGGAGGTTGAATTCTATCTTCAGGAACTACCCATTCCCAATGAACATCAGGACGCCTAAATGAAGATAAATTGAATACCACTAAGTCATTATAGATATGATCATCCAATTGACCACCGTATAGATAAAGTTTGGAGTCAAAGTTTGTCAATGCAATAACACCAATTGAGTGACCATATCTACCGCTAGGTCTTTTTCCAATTGGACTTGGAATGGTCCAAGAATATGAATTCATGTTGAATAAGTATAAATCATTATCAATTTCACCAGCATCATTTGTAACAGTATCACCACCAAAAATGACATAAGCGTTACCACATAAAGTAGAAGCATGTCCTACTCTTGGTGCAGGTGAATTTTCGAAAACTTCTAATTGTCTTGCTTGGAAATTTTTTGCCATTGAATCTGATTTGATTATCCAAGTATCACCATAGACTGAAGTGTTATGAAGGCCACCCATAACAAAGACTTCATCTAGATCATTGGAATGAGCAGAAGCAACATGTCTAT
>JAJMFI010000056.1:0-23529 GCA_030574595.1 Ruyongia chambardii
TTGATGTTTTGTTTAAACTGTTTGTGAATAACCTAGATGTTTTGAATTGTCCTTATAATTTCCATTGGGTATTATAATTGATAATTATATGTCTGTTGATATTGATATTAGAAAAACTTTTTCATTAATAAAATGAAGTTCAACATAATTTAATAAAGGTTCTTCGGATTATAGTATTGTTTCAATTTATTTAGCATCTCATTGTTCTGAAAATATTAATATATTGTTTTTGTTTTCAGGGTTCGAGCCAAATGTGTTTATATCCATTAATCATTTTAATTATTTATGAAATAACTCACTGTGATAATTCAATTGATATTGGATTTGATAAATTTAATTGTATATTAAAAAATCCCTTTATCAGAATTTGTGTTTCATTTTGTACTATTGATATAAACAGTGTTAATAGCTGAATATATTGATTTGTGATTGTAATGATAAATTAATTAAAAATAATACTTACTTACTTTACTGCAGAACTCAGATATTATAAATACCTGTTTTAATTTGAACCGCTATTTAGCCTCTTCGTGTTATCTCTCTTGAATGATATCTTTCTTGATCTTAGCAGACATATTTATTAATTCTGTTGATGATTGTGTTGTTGCAAGCTTGAATGATTAAACATTTTTAAGTTATATTGATATTTATGATAACCATAACACAGTCGATAATTGAATCAATAAGTTCAAGTCAATGAATTAATGAGTAATCGTGAATGAGGCGAGTGAAGTGTGCTAAATCTTCCCAGTTTTAGGTTGTATTAACTTGTACGGTTGTTAGTGTTGCTCATTAAGTAGTAGCAGTAGTAGTAGTAATTGTTGTTTATTTTTTAAACAATCAACGATATCGTCAATATCACAACCATTACCATCACGATTACTGCTACTGATGATTATATCATTGACTATCAAATGAATTCTGTTCATCTCTTAAACAATTATAAACTATAATATTTACATTTCAAAACATTAAACCAAAGGGTGCATATTTTAAAAGAGAAATCCTCAAGACAAATTAATAACCACAAATTAATCATTAATCATTCAAAGACTTGATAAATTTACAATTAACAGAAATGTTTAAGAACAGTCACATACATTATATATCTATTGATAGCTACCCATTGATATTTTAATCTTTTCAAACCTTCTTTATTATTATTCTGCAGGATTAATCGTTCAGATTGCAGTAATGAGTGTTTTGGGAATAGGAGCAAAGAGAAAGATTCCAAATGGGCACACTTCTTTGGAAATTATCTCAATAAGATATGGTAAGCTCACACATATTCTCTATCTATTCCTATGTTTGACTAATAACATCTGTGCCTCTGCCATGATCATCCTGGATTCCGGTTCCGCTATCACTGAAATGACTGGAGTTCATATCGTTGCATGCTGCCTGTTATTGCCATTTGGTGTCTTATTTTACACTTTTGTTGCAGGAATACGTAGGAAAGTTGACACTATAGATGATGATTTAGGACAGGATAAAGGTAAACCTAAAATTAAAGGGATGATGCTACAGTGACTGCTAAGATCAAATTTTAAATACAATTGCACAGTTTTTGAATAAAATGTATATATTGTATAATAAATTCTAAAAGGGGAAACCAGAAGAGCACTATATTACTGAGTGAATATCAAAGCTGATACCTGTTAGTAGTTATGTTAAATCATCACAGTGACAGTTGTCATAAGCAACTATACATGGACTAATTTTTGATTTTATGAACGATAAATAACATAATACAACTCAAATTATTAAGTCATGACCATATTTTAAATAAGTAGCACTATTTCTGCCAGCAATCAATCTCATAATCCAATTAAGTTTTGCTATAAATACAGACAAATATTCATATTCATTCTCTTTCCTTGGAGCCAATTTTAATTTTAAATCTTAATTATAGGTGAATATACCGAAGAATCTCTTAATCTTGAAAGATTTTTAATTTACAAAGCCTCCCAAGGCTTTTAGAGATTTAGTTTGAATTTCCTTGTAAAGACAAAAACTACAAAACTAGTTAACAGGAGGTAACTAGTTATGTAGAAAATTTGTTTTAAGAAATAAATTTTTGAATTTAAAATCTATAATATAAGTATAGTAATAATCTTTTAATCATTTACCATTCCCACTATAGCGTAGAATGTAGTATCTTATTTAAAAGCATTGTATAATTTATTGTAAAATATATCTCATCATTTTGAGTCCTTGAAGTAGTGGTGTTATAAGCTTCTACAATCCACGTCGCCAGCATATAGATGGCATTTCAGTCCTGATTTTAGGACTGATCAGTCGTGAGAAAATTTCAGTCTTCAGTGTCAGAGATTTCGGTGTAGGTGCAGGACTGATCAGTCTTTATCAGTCCTAAAGAAGATATATATTTATGTATTATAATTGTATAAAAATATATGGAAAATTGGACATCGTTGAATTTTCAATAAAAGAAGCGCCGAACAATAACTGTAGTTTTAGATTAACATTTGAACTAGCTAAAGTTAGGCAGTTTCCAACACATAACAAACGATTTCTTTAGTACTGATCTCAGCAGTACTGCTGTTGAACGCTGTTTTAGCAGTCTTAGAAACATCTACGGGTTAAGAAGAATGAAATTATCTAACAAAACTCTCAAATATATTGGTTGCTTAATGTTTGGTATGATCTATAAATCTAATACGGATTTCTCTAAGAGTGAAAAGATCTTTAATAATGAAAATGATGATGATAATGAGTATTATTCTAGCTCTGATAGTGATCAATCTGATAATGAAAAGACTACAAATGTTGTTTCCTCTTCTTCAGACTCTTTAGACTCTTCAGACACTTCAGACACTGCATAAAACGATCTATATTTATCTAATTATCTGTATATATTTAAACAATCTTGTACATTGTATACTATTATATTTAAAAATAAAAATAAAAAAATCTCCACCATACTCCACTCACTCTACCTGTCACCATACATTAAGTAATTTTTTAGGACTGATTAAGACTGATCAGTCGTCAGTCAGAGATTTCAGGACTGATATTCCATCTATAACAAAGACACTCCTCTATCTTGCCAAAACTATCATTTAGAATCAATTTATTTTTTAAGTTCATTCATTCTCCAAACATCTTCACCAATGGGTTCATTAAAGTTAGTTTCATCATTCATAAGAATTTTCTAACAAAATTAAGATTATACTCATTTCGATTTTTCTCCAAGTTGATATCCATATTTTTACCACTAATTCACTAATTGAGAAACCAAAATCTATGAATTTCACTCTTGGTTTGTTATCGTTTCCATTTTCAAATTTAATCATAATATTATTTCCATGAAATCTACATTGAGTATGAATAGCATATAAACCATCATCTAAAGCTTTCTTAATAATGTTTTTAGTGCTTTCTGAATCTGAATTACTGCTAATATACTCAGCTATTGTGATATATCCATCCTTTGAGAGATCTTCAATAACTAGATAGAAACCAATCATATGGCTTATATCATTCTTTGATAACTCTCCTTCTTCTAAAGATCCATATAACATCTTAATGTTATTATCCTTTTCATCTTCTTTCTCCTTCTTTTAATTTTTGGGATAAATGAATCCAAATTCATATAATTCCGGTAATAGCTTATTAGAATTTACATCTTTTGAAAGATAGGTATAGGATTGTACTTCAACAAGAAATACTTGTAAATTTTTATAATAAACTGTGGAAAGTATAATACAGAAGCTTAACTTCAATTAATTCCATATTTTGGAAGTTTTACATTAATATTGTTCACACACTATTTATAAGAACCGTTTTTATTTTGAATTTTGAATCAATTCAACTCGTTAGTTCGTCATCTTGCATTTCATTAGGTTAAATTTAGTTATTCTTTTAAAACAAGACCAATATAATTCATTTAGTTTCACCTTTATTTTAATTATTTTAATTTTTGATCTCTCATCTATACAGCTTGTTTCCAATGTTAATCTCACACAAGTGATTACAAACTACACATTTATTCTAATTAATTCAATATTTTAGTACATCATAATTTATTTATAGAAGTGTTGATTAGGATTTTTGTTTTATTTGGAGATTTTTTATACTTATGTTTTTCTCTTCAAAATTATAAGAAACGTTATTATTTTGATTTAATTCTAATATTTAACCAATATCCACATTTTTAAATAAGTTTTAAATTTTACAATATTTAAATCAATTGACATATAATTATTTTTGATATCTTCATAATTCCCATCTTGAAAGTGTTGGAAAATCAAATAAATTCATTTTAAAAAGTGGTCCTAATATAACTATTTTGATTTTTGATTTAATGAACTATATTGCAACTAAGTGCTGATAGAAAGTTATTTGTTCTGGGTGTCTTCTAAATAACAATTCTTAAATATTTCCAAGATCAACACATACCTCTATCTATTGTGTTCATTTTTTGTATCCTTTTTTTATTTATTTTTTTTTGGGGGCAATTTGTATAATGTTATATCTGAACAAGAGTTGTTTCTATGAGATCATAAACCTAAATCTTTCTTCACAAGATTTGCTGCAATTGGGTGATATGTATCTTTATACTTTTCAAAAGTTCTTAAAGCCAATTCATGATCAACTGAGTTCAACAATTTGTAACTTGGTCTAACATATTTCATTCTGCCAACGGTACCCAGCCAATTTGATAAATCTTTATAATATTGGACTTTTTTACTCTTTAATTTGAATTTGAAAAATCTGAAGATTATTTCAGAATTTCTTGAACTTGAAAATTGAGTGTAAATTGAGATTATTGAATCACTTGCAATAGCATTAATTTCCCAAAAATCATCAACTTTAATATTATCAATGGACAAAATCTCATCTAAGAAATAAATTTTTTGTAGAGGAGAAAACTGTCTTAGATCCTTATCCTCATTGAATTTTGTTTTAAAATCATGAATTGATTTACAATTTTCATCATTGATAACATGGATCCATCTGTTAACCAAATTACTAACATCATCTGATAAACTGTTATCAAAGGCTGGTTTTTCTGGTAACGCTGGTTCAAACAACCACAATTTCCAATTGATTTTATCCAAAATTTTAATTTTAGTTGTATCAGTTGTATTATAAAATTCATAAATTGAGTCAATAAATTGGTAAGTATCTATTGATGTTTTTTCAAATTTTTTAAAGTAAAATTTAATATATTTATCAAATGATTCAATTGATAATTCTCTTTCTAAATAATATAAGAAATTTGCACCCTTTTCATATGGGATTGAACTAAAAGTATCATCTGGATCAATTTCACCATAATTCAAATTTTGTACTAATTTAGAATAATTCTTATTACTTAATGCTTCATAAGAATTGACTAAATCATTCCAACCTAAAATGAAACTAAACTGTCTTGCTTTTTCACCATGAAGTCTTTGTAAAATTCTTCTTTCTAAATAAACAGTCCAACCTTCATTTAAATAAAAGTGTTGCCAATTACTCATTGTGACATTATTACCTGACCAAGAATGTGCTAATTCATGAGCAATGACATCTATTTGAGATTTGTCATATGATATTAAAGTTGGTGTTAAAAAGGTAATGTTTGGATTTTCCATACCTCCATATGGGAAGCTTGAAGGATTTATTAATATATCATAGTTTGTCCAAATATATGGAGTTACTAAATCTTCAGCTATTGAAATGAATTTTTCTAAATCATCATTAAATTCGTTAAAGGAATCATTAATCTTTGAAGGCTCGGCGTAAATAATTGACCTTGGACCGGCTTTAATTGAATGTATATTACCAACAGCAATAGCAATAAGGTATGATGGAATGGGAACCGTTTGAATAAATTCGTAAGTGGATGGCTCATCATTTGTTATTGATTTTGATGTTAATTGTGTTCTTAAACCTGAGAATACAACAGGTAGGATTGATTTAATTTTGGCTTTAAAAGTTGATTTTATCGAAGGGGTGTCAAAGCAAGGGAATAATGATCTGGCATGAATTGGTTCTAGTTGAGAAAACACATAATTGATGTTCTTTAAATATGGATGCTTTTTAATGTTAATATTTAAATTTTGCAAGTCATTATCGCTTAATTCTGTTTTTAACCATTGTAAAGCTGTACAATTTTCAGTTGTTTCAAAATTCAATAGAAGATTGAAATTATCCAAAGACGATAAATCATGAGTGATTTGAATTCTGGATCCAAGATGTTTATGTTTTGAATTTATTATCGAATAATTCTCAACTTTGTTATTATTTAAAAATATTGAATTAATTTTGATAAATGAAGAATCTAGTTCAATTTTGTCAACATCTTTAATTTTGGTGATATCATAATTAACAGAACCCTTAATAATCTTTTCATCAAACTTAATCTCTAGATTAAGAATTGTATCATTAACTATAAAGTTTTGATAATTTGAAAGGGTTGAGTAATCTATTTCCGATCCATTATAATTATCTTTTAATAAAGATTCTGCCTTCTTGTCGGCCAAGAATTGGAATTGTGAATTTTTGTTGGAGATATTAGTTTGATTAGGCATCTTGTAAGTGATATTTCTAGCGTTAGAAGCAGATCTATTCAAGAACCTATTGAGCAAGAACATTATTACAAAATACAAGTACACTAATATCAGTTATCCCCTAATTAACATTTTGAAAAAAGCAAAGAGGGAAAAAAAAAAAAAATTACCCTACAAATCAGAATATACCTATTATTTTTATTTCAAGACCGCAAGACCGTTGACATGTACTGTGTCCATATGATAGGAATTGAGTTCTAAAATAGTGTGGCTGGGGAGCATGCAGTGTTTGACAGAAATGGAAACCAGTGGTATAACTATTAACAGAAGCGGTTTCCATTGATTTGTCCGATTCAATAACAAACTTATTTCGGACAAAACGTTCATGGTATACTCCTGCTGAATTGGGTAAAAGAGCTGGTATCTTCCAAATATCATCTTCTCTTTCTAATATGTTTTCAGGTTTTTTACAAGCTGGTCTACATAGTCAGTTTGTGCTCTGGCTTCTTGGCAATGGTTATTCATCTTTGATGGTATCTTAACAGTTCCTGTTGCCATTCCTGATTCTCCAGAAAACTCAAAGGCATGGTGGTTGTCAGAAAACGAAAGAAAGATCTGTTCTGAAAGAATGACTAAAATAGGTAGAAAGCCTCGTCAAAAACTTACTATCAAAACTGTCGCTGCATTACTTTACTCCTAGCCTGTCTATCTATTCTCACTCTGTTTCATTTGTCATGTCGTTGGAATTAAATTATACTCTTACATGAACCTATGGTTAAAGGCAACAAAACAGTATTCAGTTTCCAATGTTATTCCAACAGGTGGTTATGCTCTGCAGATCGTATGTACAATAATACTATCTTGGTCCTCTGACATTATCTGTAAAAGATATCCTTTGATTGTCATATTCTGTGGTATCACTGCAATTGGTTGTATCATCCTTACTATCTGGCCTGACAATGTTAATGCGCTATTCACAGGATGGTATTTGTTGTTCTGTGAAACTGGATGTGGTATTTTATTCATGTCATGGATTAACGAAGCAAACTCTCATTCTACAGAACAACGTTTTATTTGCATTGGTGTGGTTGAGGCCATGCCTTTCACCTTCCAAGCTTGGCTGCCTTTTTTACAACACCACAAATGCACCATATTCTGGCAGTGGTTATCCTGTCACTTTAGCCTTGTTCTTAGCAGAAGCTTTAGTATCTATTATCATCGCATACATCATCTACTTAGAAAATAATGGCTTCAGATGGTTCCTATCTCTTAAAAATAATGATTTGACTGTATACAATCCAAATGATCATCAAAGCCAAGATCTTAAGTCCTTTGAACTCGATGAAGCTATCGAAGTGGTTTAGCAAATATCTATATTATATAAACTGTTATAATATGGGTATTCCAATTAGCCATCTGAAAATAAAAACATATTTTCATCTTGAAACTAACAGAGATTATTCTAGAGAGGCTATGAGATTACTATATAAACCATTATCAATCCTATAATCCTATAATTGTTATCTTCCTATATTTAATACACACCTGAAGTTGCTATGATTAAAGTACATACTAGATTGTAGCCTCTAGGGAATACCAAACTATTGATCCTTAGCTATCTCTACTGATCAGCCTATGCGAAACAGAGTATTACTTCTAATATACACTAGATAATACACTGTATAGCAATCCACTAAACTATTACATATCATAACATAGACATTCGTATATATATATACATATTAATTGTGTTTTTATTTCAAATAAGCATAGAAGTTACCCAAGGAAGAGTATCAATAAACTAAAATTAGAGAACTTAAATCAGTAATCTTTTTTTAAGGAGTCATAGGATATTCATTAATAAAATTGACACAAAATATTTATTTAACATTATTTATTTTCTTCTTTAACATATCAGTATAAACTTTCCAGTTTGATGATTTACAGAGCATATAATTAAATAGATATTTAGGGACTAGAAGATTTACCCAATAAAATAAAGATGAAAGACTCCCTTTATAGGAATGGAATGAAGTCCTTTTACTAGAAACAGAGTTAACAACCTCTCTTGCATAATCACTGGGATCAGTTTTGGGCATCTTGTTAAACTGTTCCATTGATTCTTTGACTATATCAGTGTTATCGTTGAAATCAAACCAACTTCCACTTGGTAAAGAAGATTTAGCAGCATTATCAGCAATACCAGTATCAACAACACCTGTCACAGTATAAATAACCTTGATTCCCAACGGTTTTAATTCAAATTCTAGGCAAGAAGCATATTGCTCCAAAGCTGCTTTCGATGCACAATAAACTGAAAACATTGGAGAAATTAAAAAATAGCTCATTGATCCGGTGAACACAATTGTCCCTTTTGATTTGATTAGCAGGCTTGTGAATTCTTTTGTTATTCTAATAGGAGCAAGAACATTGACATTGAAGACTTGTGATGTCTTATCTGAATCATTATCAATAGCAGGACAGACATAAGTGATTCCCGCATTGTGAAATAAGATATCTAATTTTCCTTCATTCTCTCTTTCAATTATTTCCTTTATCCTTAAAGTATCTTCAGACTTGGTAACATCACATTGGTATGTTTCAACTCCAATCTTCTTCAAAGGTTCTAAGAGCTCAACTCTTCTCCCAACAGCATAAACTTTATATCCCTTCATGGCAAACTCTTTGGCTAAAGCAAACCCAATACCAGACGTAGCACCAGTCACCAATACAGTCTTTCTTTTAACGTCCATTTTCATGATTTATAATATAATAACAATTATTTCAATTCCTTCTTGATTTCTGCTATTCGCAAATTACATATTTGAGTAAATTACAAAAGGGAAATTCAATGTCTTTTATATACCCGTATTATACGAGTACACGAGTGGTATGGTATTTAGTTATACAAACTTAAATTTGATCTGTTTCGGTTCGTTTCGGTTAATGAAAAAAGAACTAAAATTTCCTGACTGGATTATAAATTTTACATTAAACGATAAATTAAATATCAATGTTGTAGCTATTGAAGATAAAAAATTTGGTCTTGAAAAGTATTATGAGGGCTCAAAGGTAAAAAAGAAAGAAGACAGTAAAGAATAGATTGAGGACTATAGATTCCTTTATACTTTCAATCAAAATTTTCAACAGCTCCTTGCATCTGGATCAATCGGTGGTATGTTTTCTTTTGTCACCTTGACTGACTATATTTCATATCAATATTCATCCATGTGTAAGAATACTATTACCTTGAGTTGAATGTAAACTGTGAAGATTTTATGGTTCAGCAAAAAAATAATGTTTGAAGCATTGAATTTTGAGCAAGTAAAATTCATTATTTGACAATTTTGATAACACTGATTTTATCTCTTAGTTTGATTAACAAATAAATTATCCTAGTAGATTTTTTCTTTCTATTTTTGTTTAAGATATTCATCATATGTTGTTGAACTTCTCATGTGTGTAAGTCCTTAATTATTCTTATTCATCTCGTGCTTAATTATTGAAGAATCAGCATTGGAGAAAGATCTAATGATTCTAATTCATGAGTATGAATAAAAATTATTAGAATATTTCTTGCGTTCTATAGGGCATTATACTGTTTTGGATTATCATAACTTCATAACTTATCGTTCCTTAAATTAATTCTTAGTTGGAGATGAATATTGAAGTCCAATTTTTTATTACCCAATTTTTATTATCTTAAAGTTGTTTTAACTTATGATCTAAGCAGATACATATATATAACCAGTGAATTTCTGAGTTAATTGATTGATTGATTTAATATAATGCAATCAAAGAACTTTATTAAATTCAAACATAGCTTAATTCCTGTTATAATTTGAAAAGATTGAAGCTAATTCATATAATCAATTTTCAGTCCAGTGCTAGTGATAGCTGTTTGAGGATGTTCCTGAATGGTAAATGTGCTAGCATTTGATTGCTGATAATTGAATGACTTAGTCTTTTTCATTAATAATAATATTTCAATATACTGATAATTATTGATAGTAGGTATTTCTAATTAATTTGCTAAAAAAAAAAAGCTAAAAATTTGAGAGAACATAATATTAACTTATCACGATAACCTCAACTACTCCTAGTAGTAATATTCACACATCATTGATCAAATTACGTGAATCATAGAGTATACTTACTCACATAAAAAAAAATTAGAAAATGAATTTCACCCATTAAAATTGATATCCACATTTTCCCAGAACAGTCTGCCAGTTCCATAAAATTATCTGGTTTTTTTCAAAGTCCCGAAGTTCCGTGAAAAAATGTTGTAAAGAAATTCCCTATAACTTAACAGAAACACTACAACTAAACCATCATGTAATACGATAAACTAGACGTATTAATGATAAAATAAGTAGATATATAAACTCTACACAGTGGTACAAGATTAAGAGTCTTTTCAAAAATTAAAATATCATTTGTTAAGGGCGTTGGGATATGCACTTTTCAAAAATCTTGTTAGCTATTGCCAACAAGCTAAAAAGTCAATCATTCACAGGCTAGGCTTATTTCCCATTCACAAAATGATCAGGTAGTATTATATAAATACTAAGAGTTAACTCAATTTGCTGAGAAAGTTTAATTGCTAAAATTCTATATGACGTCACAATCAAAAAGAGTGTAAACTAACTATCTCAATGTGTGTAAAACACTCACTTAAAATTCGCTCTCGTCAAATATTGTCAATTTCCTGTTTAAGAGATTTGGCGTAAAATTACATTACTACTTTTAGAAAATTTTTCTCTGATAAAACCGGTGAAAAAAATGTCATTAGCGAAGAGCAAATATAAATGCGATTACAGCAAATAGAATATATATTCTCTAAAAAGGAACATTGTATAAGTTCAAGACAATTTAATTTGGTTATCTTGTGCAAAAATAACTAGATTTCCTAGCGTTTGTGAGTTGTGTGTATATTTATCTTTATCTCTATTATATAATTTAATTGATTTTAACTGTTAAATTTTTGAATTTATAAACAAAGGTGTAAAAAATAGAGAGTTATATTAGAAATTTGGCTATGCGAACTATGTGCCTTCTGTATCAGTTTCAATTAAGAAAAGAATAATGAATGAATTTTGATAATCAATAAGGGCTTCCAACTTAGATTAGTCAACTAATCAAACTAAATTAGCTGATAGAACATCAATCAATCTCTCAAAATATTATTAATATTATTAAAACTCACAAGTAGAGTAATTCAGGCCGTAAAGATTAACGAACGATATAGATTGCATCAAGAGCTCTACTTTAAACTTTTATAGTAAATCGCCATAATTAGCCAACATCATCCTAATTATAATCATTCAGCAATATTTTATCAGCAGCAAAGATCTTATGCGACTATCAAATAACAATCAGATTACTATCTAAGGTGTAGTGAGTAAGTTCTGTCTTAGAAATGCTTCCTTTAAAATCACTTCGGTCTGCAATTACCCAATCCGTCCAAATACACACAATTTATTTTGAATCTGTCATTTCACTTTTTTTCAGATTGGTTATTACAATACGGTCTCTTATCAGTTGATGAGTTCAATGAAAAAGAATGATGACTATCATATATATATATATATATATATATATATAAATATAGAGAAAGAGAGAAAGACACATACCCAAACAAATATATCAATATTAACTTTCATTTGATCAGTGGCCATCAAAGTCATCACTACCAGTTTGAGATTAATTTTACTAATTATATTTCAGTATTAGCTTTTTCATAATATAATTATAACGTTATTGTTAAATACTTGGTGGTTTACTTTTTGATTATTTCATCTCATCATAAAACTATAGATTAGCTACATTTCAATATTATTAATTTAAATAACGGTTGATTATCTCAAATATTTACTTCATAGCTTAAAATAAATTATATAAAGAAATCTAATGTCAAACATGAAAGATCTCAAGAGAGATCCTGAAACTTTTGTTTCAGCTGTTGATGCATATTCAAGTGGTACATGTGAAGCTACTGAACTTTCAAACCATGAAGAAATGGAATTACAATCTGTAAAAGAGGAGGGACAATTAAAAAAAGATTTCAATATTTGGTCTTTGTTAGGGTTGGGATTTGGTTTAACAAATTCTTGGTTTGGTATTTCTGCTTCTTTAGTAGTTGGTATTAACTCTGGAGGTCCGATGCTTATCATATATGGTATCATTATTGCTGCCTTTTTCTACTTCTGTATAGGTGCATCACTATCTGAATTAGTGTCTGCATTTCCTGAAAATGCAGGTGGTCAATATTATTGGACATTTCAATTAGCACCTCCTAAATACAAAAGATTTTGGTCTTATATGTGTGGTTCTTTAGCATGGTTTGGTGCAATCTTCACATGTGCATCTGTTACTACTGCTATTGCTAGTGGTATTGTCGGTATGTATGTAATGGGTACCGGTGATCCAAATAAGACTTATACAACTTGGCAAATCTTTGTTTGTTATGAAGTAGTTAATGTTTTCTTATTGATTTTTAACATTTGGGAAAGACCATTACCAGCTATTGCATCATCTGCTCTTTATATTTCATTAATATCCTTTGTTGTTATTACAATTACAGTATTAGCATGTTCAAGTGGTCATTATTTAGACGCTGAAGCAGTATTTGTCACATTTGATAATCAAACCGGTTGGTCCTCTTCTGGTATTGCCTTTATTGTAGGATTAATGAATCCAGCATGGGCATTTAATGGGTTAGATTCAGCAACACATATGGCTGAAGAGATTAATGATGCAGACACCAAAATTCCAATTGCTATTATGGGTACAGTTGCCATTGGTTTTGTTACATCATTTGTATATGCAATTTCAATGTTCTTTTCTATTCAAGATATGAGTGCATTAGCAACTTCAATGACAGGTGTTCCAATTTTGGATATCTATAAACAAGCTGTTGGAAATGTACATGCAGCTCTATTTTTAGAGGCACTTGTTGTTTTAACAGCCTTTGGTTGTAATATTACATCACATACTTGGCAAGCCAGACTTTGTTGGTCATTTGCAAGAGATAATGGTATATGGGGATCTAAATATTGGACTAAAATTGCACCAACAGGTTTACCAGTGAATGCACATCTAATGTCATGTTTTTGGTGTGCAGTTATAGGTTGTATCTATATGGGTTCAACAACTGCTTATAATGCCTTTGTTACTGCATGTATTACATTATTATTGATGTCCTATTCAATTCCAATTGTTTGTCTATTAATAACTGGAAGAGATAATATAAGACATGGGAAATTTTGGTTAGGTAAATTAGGTTATTTTGCAAATATTATGACATTAGCTTGGACCATATTTTCTTTAGTATTTTTCTGTTTCCCAACGTATATGCCAGCAACAAAGGATAATATGAATTATGCAGCAGTTATTTTAGTTTTCTTTATTCTATATGCTATTATTTATTGGTTTGTTAGAGCTAGACATATATTTGCAAAAGATGGTTATGATAATTATCAAAGTAAATCTAATAGTAGTTATCATGTTGAAAAGGATGAATATCCAGAGGTAAAGGCAGATAATATAGCTTAGGAATACATTAAATGGTGTATCTATCTTTATTTAGTCAGTTAGTTAGTTAATTAATTTATTATTATTATTATTGATCAATATAATATGATTATGATTATAATGATAATTATAATGATAATAAAATTATTAAAAAAAAAAAAATAGTTAATATAATAATAGTTATAATGGTGTACTCATATAAATATAAATATAAATATAAATATATATACATGTAATAACATTTCAATGTGGTGACATGATATTAGTATATAATAATAATAATAATAATTGAGATGAATTAATGGGTCGGAGCAGATCGGTGCAGATCGGAACAGATCAAGACCGTGTAGTCCTAATTAATATTAGAATTAATAGTAGAGTTGAATTGATGAATTGTTGAAATTTAGTTAATTATTAATATATATATAATATATATATAGTAGTATTAAAGAGAGTTAATAGTTATAATAATTTATTTTATAATAACTAAAATTATATATATGTAAATTTTGATGTTCATTTAATATGGAGAGGAATGGGAAGAGATGTAAAATTATGCAGTTAAATATTTAAGATATTATTGATAACTATCTAAGTATAAATTAATTTATTATTGAACATTCAACACATATTGATGATTACAGTATTACAGTAATACAGTGTTACCAATTATTATTTCATTAGTAAATTATCAATATATTAATTATATACTAATATTACCATAGTAATATTACCATAGTAATGTTTTCAAAATATTACTGCTGCATATTTGTTATAAATTAAATTATTATATTTACAAATAGACGTTAATATCCGATATGTGATAGTTTTAATAACTAAATATTTAGTATCAAGAAGAAGTCTACTGTCAATCTATATATATATATATATAATCCTTATATAGAGATATAGTTGTTTAATATTAAACATTAAAGATCTACATAATTTTTTTTTTAGCCAAGACTGCTAAGCTATATTATCTTAAAGTTTGAAGTCTTTCCATTATAGATAGATGCTTATATATTGACCAAGTGCCAATCATCTTTTATAGTTTGTACCAGTGACTCTTGGCTTTGATAACTACATGTATTATATATATACTATATATACTATATATACTATTGATAAATTATTTATGTCCCACTACTATTATTACTATTATTACTATTATTACTATTAAATACTAAATACTAGACATAAAATAAATCATCAAACATAAGTAATTTAAATGATAGATACTAGTAATGGTATACCATAATTGCTTGCAATTATGCATTAACTTATGACATTAATCCTATCTCTTTATTTTTATATTTCTTATACCTTATATATGTGTTTTTTCGGTATGCGTCTTTTGGTATGCATCTTCTGCTTCATTAATAAGACATAACTCTTTTTATTAGTTATACAGTTATACAGTTATATAGGATATATAATATATGATATATAATATATAATATGGAGATATTATAGATAAGTAAGTAAATTCACATGATATGTGATGCAAGTGAGTCTATCACTCACTATATTAAAAAGATCCAAAGAATACGGCCGAGAACACACACCTTTTTTTTTTTTTTTTTTAATATTTTTTTATTTTATTTTATTTTATTTTATATCACAAAGAGTAAGCGCTAAACAACAAATATTAATTTTATCTTCTTAATAATTGATAATTAATATTTAGAATTGTTAACCTCAAGTATCTGAATCTAGATTCAAACATTGGTCACATAATATTATCATATTATCATCATCATCATCATACTATTATTATTACGGTACATACTTCGGATAGTAATAATAATATGCCAATTGGATGTTAAAATATGTTGTTCGTAATATTAAAGATTGAAATGTGTATGTCTCTCTTTTTTAAAAAGAGTGTTGACTAGTATTATTGACTCCCTTCAATATAGTCCACACACGACTTATAGTATAACCTTTATATACCTTTACATATCTTACTTGTGTAAAAAATTGTTGATATTATAACAAGTATTTATCAATCTTGACTATATTCTTCATTTAATACTTGACTTTTCTCTTTAAAAGCTTCATTCATTCATTCATATCATATCATATCATATCATATTATTTATTCTTTCTTAATATCTCATAATTATTAATCATCTATTGATATAAATAACTCTTTATTTAGAGTTTAAAGTTCAAAGTTCAAAGTTAAATACCAATATGTCAACTAATTTAAATCGACAGTTTTCAACATCAGATATTAATAATGTTGACGTTATAATCAACGATGAAAAGATTAACTCAACAATTGATCAACCATTATATCCTAATGATAATTCTAATACATATATAACAATATATGATCCTTCAAATGAATATAAGAATAGTTATGATGTTGAATTATTACAAAGATTTAAGAGTCATAGATTATCTAAAATAACCTCTTTATCAATAGCATTAATATTTATAATATTGGTAATATTCTTTCAAGAATTATCAAATAAAAATTCAACCATATCAAAGGATTCTATAAAAATTTGGATCTTTAAAGAACCAAATTTCGAATCAATTAATAATAATAATAATAATAATAATACCAATGGTTCAATATTAAAAGATTATACTCCATTTGTAAATGTATTCTATGGAGCTGATACTGATGGAAGAGTATTTCCTGGTACTTCAAGACCATTTGGAATGGCTAAAATGGGAATGGATATTACTTCCTCTACTGATAATTATGTTGGTTATTCTCCAAATGGTTATATAACTGGTGTATCAATGATGCATGAATCAGGTATTGGAGGTTCTCCAATGTATGGTCAAGTTTCTCAATTACCATTTATTGGTGATCCAAATTTAATTGATAAGAAACATTCTCTATATCTATTAAAGAATGATAAAATCCCTGAGCATAATGAAATTGGTCTTGGTAAATTATTTACAACTGATAACATCAATATTACTTTTGCATCATCTTATAAGTCTGGTATTTATGAATATTCTTTCCCTAATTCAACTTCTCCTTCTTCTTCTTCAAATGAAATTCAAAATGAAAATGAAAATGAAATTATAATAATACCAAAGAAAAATATCATTATAGATGCTGGTCATCATCTAATAACTACTACCCCTGGAAGAGTCAAATGGACTCAAAAAGGTGTTGATGGATTTATTGAACTTCATAATAATAATATTAATGATACTTCTAATTCATTTACTGCTTATAGTGGTAATGGTACTTTCAAAAATGGTTGGGCATATCAAAGACCTTGGTCAATCTATTTTTATGGTGAATTTAATCAAAGATTCATATCATGTACTGCATTTAGTGGGGCTGAAATTTATCCAAATCAAACTTTTATTAACTATAACATTGGTAGCTTTTCTGATTTAGATCATGTCCCATTTGGACTTTCTTTAGAATTTAATGATACAACTATAAAGAGTAGAGTTGGTATTTCATTTGTATCAGTAGATGAGGCAAAGAAAAACCTTTATAATGATTTAAATCATATTGGTTATGATGTTCAAAAATTGGCAGATGAAACTAAAGATATTTGGAATAGAGAAGTTTTAAATAAAGTTGAAATACGTACAGAAAATCAAACAGTTAAGGAAATGGTTTATTCTTCATTATATGGAACTTTCTTATTACCAACTAATAAAACTGGTGAAATGAATTCTAAATGGAACACAAATGAACCATATTATGATGATTGGTATACCATTTGGGATATATTTAGAACAACATTACCATTATTCAACGTAATTGCTAGAGAAAGAGCTGCAGAATTAATTAGATCTTTAATTGATATTTATAGACATGATGGGTTTATGCCTGATGGTAGATCTGCTAATCAAAATGGTAAGACACAAGGTGGTAGTGATGCAGATATTGTATTGGCAGATGCTTATGTTAAAGGTATTACAAAAGATATCAATTGGGATGATGGTTATGCTGCCATGGTTAAAAACGCAGAGGTTGATCCACTAGAAATTGATTGGTTACCAGATGATCATGCTTATAGACATGGTAGAGGCGGATTAGATGATTGGCGTCAACTTGGGTTTTTACCTTCAGATAAACATAGTAGATCAGTATCAAGAACAGTTGAATATTCATATAATGATTTTGCTCTTTATTCTGTGGCTAAAGGTCTTGGTTATGAAGAAGATTCTATTAAATATTTAAATAGATCTGCAAATTGGCAAAATATTTGGAATACTGAAATTGAATATTCCAAAAATAGTATTCATTATAATGGATTTTTACAACCAAAAGATTCAAATGGTAACTGGGATAAAGGGAATGGTAATTCAAGATATTCACCAATGGGATGTGGTCATTCCTGTTATTGGACAGATTACACATATGAAGGATCAAGTAATGAATATGGTTGGACAGTTGTTTATGATATGGAAACTTTAATAAGTTTAATGGGTAATGAATCAACTGTGATAACTAGATTGGATGATATGTTTTCAATACATGGTTCTGGTTTTGCTGATCTTGGTAATGAACCAAGTTTCATGACTTGTTACCTTTATAATTATGTTAATGCTCATTATAGAACTAGTGAAACCGTTAGATATTTGGTTTATAAAAATTTCGGTATTGGAATTCATGCTTTACCAGGTAATTCTGATGCAGGTGCTATACAAAGTTGGCTTCTTTGGAATATGATTGGATTTTACCCTGTTGCAGGAACTAATATATATTTAATTGGTATTCCATTTATAGAGGAGACAATAATTCATTTAGAGAGTGGATATTCTGTTTTAATTATGGTTGATAATTTTAATAGTACTTATAATTTTGTGGAATCTGTTGAGATTAATGGGAAACCATGGACTAAGAATTGGTTTTATCATGATGATTTATTTAAAAGAGGTGGAGTAATAAAGTTCACATTATCTGAGACTAGTACAAGATGGGATACAGGGGCTGTTCCTCCAAGTCCTGGTCATTTTGAAAAAATTATTTAACCTCATTAAAACCCACTGAATAAAGAATCTTTTGTAATTTTAAACTAGAATAATGATTGTAATTTTATAATAGAATACTTATAATTTGGTCAATAGGACATGATTATTTATTATTCATCATTTTACATTCCACAATATCAAAAATATTTCTACCCATCAGCAAGCTTGTGTTGGTATATAGTTTCTTTTTTTTTTATGTTTTTTGATTGAATGGAGAAAGAATATATGTTTGTTAATCTCTTTCATACATTGCGTTTCATATGGATGATTTAAGGAAGCCTCCATTTTTGATATTGATTCATAGTTAAGAATAATTTAGTTCAAAGTATTTCTTGATTGTTATTAATCTGTAGTTCAAAGTATTACTTATTTATTAAGACATTCCTTGATTTGATATCTATTGAAAACTTATACTGTTCACTTAGTAGGTTTAATTAAGAGATTACTATTATTGATAATTTATAAAAGAATTTATAATCAGAAATATATGGATCATAATGAATAATATTCATAATCTGTGATAGAGATCTTTAATATATTAAGTTCAACTTCAATTCTATTATAAGAAGAGTATTAAGCTCAAGATTAATAAAAATTTATCTGGGAGATTGGCGTAGTTTCGGCGCAACATTGTATTTACTTTATTTGGGAATATTGCGTAGCTATAAATTGTCCAATTCCGACTTCAATTTCAGCCACATACAATCAATCCGGTTTCAACTGGTTTGGTATTATTATTGGTATACGATTATATTAATATTTGAAGGTAATTGATTGTTATCTTTTCTTTTATAGCGAAAGACTTCATCATATTAATCACAAATCACAAATCACAAATCACAAATCACAAATCTATTGTAACTCTTAGTATCATTATCAAGATTATCAGTTCGTACGAAGGAAAATATCAAATATGATTCAAGATCTAGTATATGGTGGCATTCGAGAATACTTAATAGTCAATATCAACAGTTTGTAGGATGTAGTTCTATAAATATTTTGAAAATAGTCAACAAATCATCTAGGGTAAGATCTCTGTAGCACATGAAATTATTTTGTTACTTGTATATAGTATATACGTATGTGTGTGTGTGTCGCGGTTCCCATCATTTATAATATTTGCAATAAAAATAATACAATATACACTAACGCTTTCTTTCTAATCAATATGAAAAATAAAGATAAAAATTAGACATGTCTAATAAGGTTGTATATTTATCATAAATGAATATACCAATATAAATAAAAAAAATCTTTATAAATTGGAGGTAAGCTGTATCAACTTATTGATTGAACTATTATAAAATTAACCAATTTATCTTTCCTATGGACAATATCTAAAACGTTTATTCTGTTTATCTGTTAAATCTGCAAATTCAACATTTTCAATAATTGGAGCATACTCTTCACCAAGTTCTTCAAATAGTTTATCTCTCTTTCTATTTTCAAATTTATCAACAAAATAAATTGCAATTAGACAAGCAGTACTAACACTAAATGAAATAACCATTGCAATCTTTGCACCTGCATATTCTGGTGCTTGTGATGCACGGTAAGTTTGTGGTCCAATAATATTACCAACACAATATCCAATACCAAAAATAGCAGAAACCACAACTTTTTTAGTATGACCTGCAATATTTGATGACATATAGGCTAAAACACCTGCCATTACAGTTGTTGAACAATAAAATGTTAAAAACCCAAAGAGTTTAGAGCCCTTGTTTGAAGAAAATGCTAAAAGACATGTTCCTAATAAACAAAAAGAGTTGACAGTAGCTGATATAAGCATTCTACTACTCATTAAAAATGATAGTACTATGACAATAACTGGAGCTGCAATATCAATTGCACCACCGCACATACCCATCAATAAACTTTGTTTAACTGTAAAGCCAAATTCATCATTATACAAAATAGAGCTAAAATTTGTAACACCACCATTCGAAATCAGATATGCAACACCATAAAAGAAGATTAACCATGTTCTAACATCACACATTGCTTCAATAAATTGATCTCTTTTAAACTTTTTATTACCAAATCCTTGTTGATTTTTCTTACTTCTCTTAAGAACCATTTGTTTTTCATTTTCGTTTAAAAACCATGCTTTAACTGGAATATCTGGAATATGAATGAATGAAATACATCCTAACAGAAAAGTTTTTAAACCAATGACAATATATAAGACTCTCCAAGATGAAATTGAATAATCATGTATATATAAGCCATAAGCAGTACTATTTAAAATGAAATTACCAAGACCTTCAGCACCAAACCAAATACATGTTCTTAAATATTGTTGATTGACTCTTATAATTGATTTTTTATCAGTCTTTCCTGAAACTTCTTCAACAGAATCATCTCTTCTATACCACATTGACGTCAATAACATATATGAAGGATTCATTGCACATTCAAATATACCAAGTAAGACCCTACATGTTAAGAATTGAACTGCATCTTTACAAGCAGCATGACAACAAACAACAGTACCCCAACAAATCAAAATTATACTTAAGGCCTTTGATAATGGAAATCTTTGAACTATCATATTCATTGGAAATTGAGCAATTAGATATCCAAAGTAAAAAGCTGAACCAACCCAAGAATATTCTTGAGCACTAATGTTAAGATCTGTCTTTAAACCCATGATAGCTGCACTTGAACTCGTTCCCTTATCCATACTTTGCGATGCCATTAATAGACAAATTAATGGTAATAGACATAGATCAATCTTTCTAACTAATCTTTTTTCAGCTATTGGATCTATCTCTAAATCATCATCAATGTCATTACCTTCAACATATTGGAAAGCTTCATCTAAATCTGAATAATCTTCAATATTTTCGACTTTGACATGAGATTCAACCTTAATTTCTTGAGATGATAAGTGTGAATTTGTTATGCTCATATTTCGTAATTAGTTTGTTATTGTTGATATTTTAGTAAACACAGAATACTAAACTTTAATTAAAAATAAAAGCATAATAAGGGTTCTTATATAGTTTATATCCAATAGTTGATTAATGTTTTATCTTTCATTTTAATTGATATTTCAAGTTTGTGACTATATTCTACTTGTAAGAGAGCAATGAGTATTAAATATGTTCAATCTATTTTTGCGGATTTTTTCATTTTTTATACGTCAAATTGATTAATATCTTTAAAATGCGACATTTTAAATTCTTACAAATTTATTAAAGAGATATGAAACTTTCTTATCTGATGTAGTATTTACCCTTTCACTAGATTAATTTTCAGTAGACTTTATTGTCTTTATGTCAAGGTAATCAATAATAATAATTGAAATAACCTTCAATATAATTTAAAATTTAATTTTTATTAGGTTAATTATTTTTTTTTCGCTCAATGTTATGATAATCTCGAAAATGGCTATGATTATTGATTAAAATCAGTGGTTTTCAAGCATTGATGATAGATATCAATTCGTTATCTAACTTTAGCTTGATTGTTAGTAAATATATGGTTTCACTATAGAAATATATCGTTTTTTTTCTTATTGAACATTGGTAATTAAAAATAATAATTTTAGTATATTTGTAAAAGTCTTTTAAATACCAAAATGTTTATTTATCTCTTGAGATACAGCTAATATGTAGTAGTAGCATCATGATTGAAAATATAATCAAATTATTCTTAAGTGGACGTCTTAAAGTTGTGATATTAGATCTAATCCTACGTTGAGCAGATATAGTCTGAAAATTATAAGCTTCAGTCACTATTGATTGCTTTAGAATTTAACTTGTTATACTTCATCTTAATTCAAAATCACATCATATATGATTTATGCGAATTGGTAAAATGATACTATATGTCAACTAATACTTTCCCCAGTGTTTGATTGGTCCCTAGACTATTTATCCTATAGACTATTAATTGATTGACCCTTAGAAGGCTGGGAAATATAATTTACCGACAAATATAAAGCTAGATACGTTAATAGTCTCAAAGTCCTATTTGTGATAGTCCCAGAGTGTAATATAATCTAAACGAATATAAACTGATTTATCAATACCGATAACTGATGACTGATAAGAGGAAAGAAGATACAAGCAAAAATGTACGAGTGTACTGAAATTAGCAAATGATACAATAAAATTAGCATTATTGAATATCTTATAACTAAAAAACTTATTTGCGACAATATCATCCATATCTCCTACTTTAAAGGACTAATTGACAAGATGATATGTTTAGCCTTTAAATCTTATGTTATATCATGAGTCAATACTAAGAAGGTTCACCATTTTCAAAGTCAACAACCAAATATTCAAATATAAAATTTATGATAAAAATGAAAAGTAGAAGAGTTCCTGATCATTTGAGAAAAAAGACCTTATTTAGCTGTGATAGATGCAAATCTAGGAAAAGAGCTTGCAAAAGACCTAATTCAGATTCAAATTCAAGTTTATCACCATGTATCAATTGTTTAAATAAGGGTGTTGAATGTAAAATCACAATTCCTAGAAGAAAGAGAAGTCTTGTC
>JAJMFI010000056.1:33323-49535 GCA_030574595.1 Ruyongia chambardii
CTAAAATAACATAAAATTTTTACCCCCTAAAAAGACAAGCATAAAGCAAAATAGGGATAAAACCACGAATATTGATCAAAAAGACAGCTATTGAAATGAAATTGACCTCTAAGAGAAGCCAATCCTCTGTATAATAAGATATAATACCACCATTGATGAGCAGAAGGGCATAGTTTAAAGACATCGCGGTCTGTTTCCCAATCTACACAGGAACAAGGACGAAGTTAGCACTATTACTTTCTACTTAGTAAATCCGAGAATTAAAAAAAATTAAGTATTGATCACGTGATCTTCTACTCTAATTATAAAATTTTATTACTACTACTTAAACTGGCTTTACCTATTTTTCTATATCAGCTTTTGAGATAATATATATAACTTCAAGTTCATGTTGATCAACAATATTTGATACCTGGGGCACTTCATCATCATCTTCTTCTTCTCCTTCATTTTCTCTTTCAATCTCAGCATCGTTGAAACTCAATTCATGATCTCCAATAAAAAATGAGAGAAGTAGGCAAATAGCAATTAATGAAACCCAAACAATAAATAAATTCTTCATTGATCTCATTAATAGATTTTTTAAAGTAATTTTTTGTTCATCTGTATACCCTGATAGATCTAGCTTTGAGTATGCATTGGTAATTATTTGCTCTTTAAAATTTTGAGGTAAATCTTCATCACTTATCGAATTGACTTGACTTATTAATGTGTTTGTATAAATTAAAGAACTCATTGCAACACCTATTGAATTACCTAAAGCCCTACAAACATTTCTTATACTTAAGACTAATGCCCTATCTCTTTTATTAGAATTGGCTTGTAATGCTAAAATAGTTGGTTGGAAAGTGCATCCAATTGCAATACCTAATAACATCAAATATATTGCAAATGAACTTAATGATGATTCAACATCAATATTAAACATTAATCCATTAAATAATGTCCACAATCCAAATCCAAACCAAATAATATAATTAAACCCATTCAAATAGTTTAATAATCTTCCACTAATAATTGAAAAAATACAAGAAGTCAATTGTGTCACTGATAAATAGGCACAACTCTTTAAAACTGATAATTCCCTAATTAATTCAACATAATATGGCATATAATATAAAACAGATGCCCATACAAATCCATATAGGAATGCTTGAAACAATAAATTTGAAATTACTAAATTTTTAAATATTCTTAAAGGTATCATTGGTAATTTTGCAATTTTCCATTCAACTAAAAGAAATACAATAAATAGAATACCACCAATAGATAACATGGTAATAACTAATGTACTATCCCATTGATACATAGAACCACCACCGTTTATTGGAACTAATAATAATATGAATGATGCAGCAATTATTAATGATCCTAAATAATCAAAATTCTTAAATATTTCACTCTTAGATAATGCAGATGAAGTTGTTGGTAATACCATATAACTAATAATACATACTAATAAAATTGAAGGTGACATAAAGAAATAAAATGACCTCCAAGATTTCCCAGTATTTTGAATAAATGCACTCATTATAAATGGACCAATTGCTAATCCTAAACTAATCGAAGATCCTAATATACCTTGATATAGGCCTCCTCTTTTCAAATGAAACAACATCACTTATAGTGATTATTGGGATGGAGTTTAAGGAACCATTACCAATACCTGCTAAACCTCTCATAATATAAAATTGATAATCTTTTTCAACAAATCCTGCTCCTAGATCACTTAATGCTAAAATGATTCCACTTGCAAGAAGAACTTTATTCCTACCGAATATATCACTTAATCTACCTGTCCATACAGTAAAGATTGCATTTGACATTAACAATGCGGTTCCTGCCCATTGAATAGAAGTTTGTCCATTTAAATCTTGTGAAATATATGGTGAAGCAATTGTAACAGATGTGGAATCAGCCATATTTAAAAAGCAACACATTGTTAAAGAACATATTACAAATACTAATTTCCTGAACGGTAAAATGTTTTCATGAATGTCTAACTTAGCCTCTAAACTATCTCGTTCATTTGATTCAGAAACAGCGCTTGATATATCTTTATTTGGCATTTCATGAATCGAATAAGTTTGTAGGCTGTATATAAAATATATAATATTTGTTGTTATTAGTAGTAATATTCATATAATGGTAAAGTTTAACACAAGAATAATGATTTGCTATATAACTTAAACTATTCAGAGGTCTACTTCAATTATGTTAGCTCTGTTCAAGAATTAATGAAGTTCAAATGTATGCGGTCCTTACATGATTATTTCCGCGAAGGTATACATAATTGAAGCTGGCTAATTTTTATTGGGTAATAAATTGATATTACCAGTCCAGTTTCCACTCTACTTTTACCAATCATATTTATTAAATAATATAGCATCTTGAAACTCTAACACTGTTTGCTTATTCGTCATCTTTTGGAAACTATTTTTACAGCAGTTTTAATATGATTTATAAATCAAGCAAAAAATGACTAACGTTATACTAGTATCAAATTGATTTTACTAAGTATATCTTCAAATTGTACCCAGAATTCTTATGCCTGAAACCGGATCAATTAAGTAGATTAGAAATCCATATATTCAATATATTTGATAGATGCCATCGACTATAAACTGAAATTCAATATAGAGAGTAATTGATTTGAAAGCTTAACTAATTTTTTGAATTTTAATTGGCTCAGTTATAACTCTTTGTTTCGTAGCTGAATTTTGAAAGCAACAAATATAAATTTATACTAATCAATCAATCATTATCAATCATTAAGAAAATAAGAATTATAGATAATTAATCAAAGTAATAATAGTAATAATAATAACAACTTTATCTATTCTTTAAATGTGATGATTATCGCAATTGATTGTTATCAAGCATTTCGCTTTGCGGACTAATGTTACAAATTTCCATCATCTAAATATAAGTAGATAATATAATCATTTAAGAATGGTACATAAGTCAATCAAGCCATTAATATCAATATTTTAATTTGAAGTATTCATTCTAACCATTCAATATATATCAATAATTTCATATATTCTCTTTATAATAGAATTGATATATTTTTAAATCTATTACTTGAATATAGAAATATAATATAACTCGACATAGACTACTGGCAACAATATCATATTGAAAATGAGTAAAGTCTTTCATAGAAACTTAAAGGAAGATCCTCCTTTAGCAGTTAAGGCAAAGGGTTCATATATTTACAACGTTGATGGTTCCAAAATATTAGACGCAATTGGTGGTGCTGCTGTTACTTCTGTTGGTCACTCCAATGAAGAAGTGCTAAATGCTTTACGTAATCAGATTGATGTCTTACAATATGCACATACATCAAGTTATACATCTGAACCAGCTGAAAATTTAGCTTCAATTATTTTGGAAAATCCAAAATATGGTGAGCTTGGTTTGACTAAGGTTTGTTTTTATAACTCTGGATCTGAAGCAAATGAAACTGCTCTCAAGATTGCAAGACAGGCATGTGTTGAAAAGGGTCAACCTGAAAGAATTAATATAATTTCAAGAGATAGATCCTATCATGGAAATACTTTGGGTGCTTTATCAATGAGTGGTCATAAATTTAGAAATAAAGATTATGAAGCTTTGATCAATTCAAATATTTTCCATAAAGTTAGTACCCCATTCCCTCAACATCGTATGCTTAAAGGTGAAACAGAAAATGAATATTGTACAAGATTAGTGAAAGAATTAGATGAAAAATTTCAAGAAATTGGTCCTGATACAGTTATGGCATTTTTTGCGGAACCAATGAGTGGTAGCTCTTGTGGTTGTGTGTTACCTCCTAAAGGTTATTTTGAAGGTTGTAAAGCAATTTGTGAAAAATATGGAGCATATCTTATATATGATGAAGTTATGTGCGGTTCTGGTAGATTAGGTACTTTTTTTGCATGGGAACAATTAACTGATGAAGAGAATTGGAGTAAAGTTTCACCTCATCTTTCAACATTTGGTAAGGCAATTGGTAGTGGTATATTACCATTATCAGGTGTAGTGGTTCATCAAGATATTGTTGAAGTATTAAAGAATGGTTCTGGTAATTTTATGTCTCGTCAAACATTTCAAGGCCATCCTCTGAGCTGTGCTGCTGGTTATGCAACACAGAAATATATCAAAGATCATAATCTTTATGATAATGTAAATAAGATGGGTAAGCTTTTGGAAAATACCTTAAAAGATGAGCTAATGGATATTGATATTGTTTATGACGTGAGAGGTAAAGGTCTATTCTATACAGTTGAATTTATGAAAGATAAAGCCAATGAAATTACTTTTGATCCAAAACTGAGCTTTAGTGATAAAGTCTTAGATATCTGCTTTAAAAATGGAATGGCAATTATGGCTTGCCATGGTACTGTCGATGGTATCAACGGTGATCATATTGTATTGGCTCCTTCTTTTACTATTGATGAGCCTACTGTTATTGAATTAGTATCAATATTAAAAGGCTCTATATTAGAGGCTCGCAATTTATATAATTAGAGGAAAAGCAGCTAAATCTCCAAAGTATATTTAGTTGATTTGTTAATTAAACAGCTATAGATAAAATTACCATATTATCTACATAATTTTCAATTAATAAAAGTGTTTCTATATTTTTCCATTACAGTTAACTTTAAATACCATTAATATTTTTGTAGTTTTGATTTATATTGCTTAGATTTTCGATTCATTATAGTGTTTTAACTTTCAATATAAAAATATTTATAAAAACATGTCTATATACATTTATTGGCACAAATAATCAAAGATTTAAAGCTTAATTTATATAGAGCTTTAGTCGTACTAAAAACAAGTAACTCTATTATGAAACAAATCTAAAGTATCAACATATTCTTCAGTTAGATCTTTAATATCATTAACACCTAATAATCTCATTGTAATTTCAATTTCTTCTTTAAAGATATCAATTGCCTTTAAAACACCTTCCTTTCCGAATGATTTCATAGCATATAGAAATGGTCTTCCAATACCAACGCCTTTAGCACCAAGACATAAAGCTTTCACAATATCTGAACCTCTTCGAACACCGCTATCAACGAAAATTTCTATTCTATGATAAAGATTGTTAGCCTTCAATTTTGGAACTACATCAGCTAAAACTTCAATTGAAGATCTGGCAGTATCTAATTGACGACCACCATGATTTGAAATAATTATTGCATCAATGTTATTTTCAATTGCCTTTACAATATCTTCATAAGTTTGAACACCTTTTAGCACAACCTTTAAGTTAGTTTGATTTTTTAAAAATGCAATTTTTTCCCAACTGAGATCCATATCATTCGATTCTGGCTTAATACTAATGAATTCAGAGCCAATTTCTTTCAAATATTTTTCTCTTCTACCTATCTGAGCTGTATCAACTGTAAATATTAATGCCTTAAATTTTTGAGTATCTTCATACAGTTTTATAATTTCAAGAGTAACATTAATATCCTTACCATTAACATAGATTTGAACCCATTGATCACAACCATCTTTATTGTTACACTGTTTTACCAAAGGTAATGGGGATACGTGGGGGTTCATTTGAATTATATTGGATTCAGCAGCAGCTTCAATCAAGGGTAATTCACTTTCAGTTTGACCATCATACCAAGAACCGGCGAATGCAGTTATATAAAATGGAAATTCACAATCTGAGCCTAATAATTTTGAATTAGTCTTTAATTTACTCACATTTCTAAGGATTCTTGGTTTAAAATAAATTCTACTAAATGATTTTTCATTTTCTAGTAAGGTAATTTCATCATTTGCACCAGATTTATAATATGACATTGTAGAAGAAGGTACTTTTGCAGCTGCAGGGGCTTCAAAATCATAAATTGTAAGCATATCAGAAAGTTTATAATGAAGTTCTGATTTGTTCAAACTATTGATCTCTTCAAGTATTAGTTGTTGCAAATTGCTTGAAAAAGATTCAAAATCATGGACTCTATTATTGATAATCAGTAAATTTTCTTTTGTCATATTTCCTATTCCAATACTATAAGTGTAATTATGTCTTCTGATAATTCTCAGCAGTCTTTTAAACTTTGAATTGTCAATCAAATTGAAAACATCAATTGTCAAGTATTAAATATCAAGTATAAAATGCCAAATGTCTAACATCAAATATCAAATATCAAGTGTCGAACAACAAGTACTAAGTACTAATATAGAAATAATAATCAAATTCTACACCAAGATCAATATACTAATTCGACGCAATTCATTTTTAATTGTCGCATTAAACAAAGAAAAATCCGTTTTCCTGAAATATATGGCAAGGTACACCTAAATAAATCATAAATAAAGCATAAACAAAGATAACAAACTTCACCATAAGTATCACAGTTGGAGAGGTTATTGGAGACTGATAAGTTATTATGTTATTGAGTTTTTATCGAATTATCGAATTATTCAAGCTTTTTTAAATTATTTCCTCAAATGATGTTGAATTATCTGTAAGATTCTTTTATTTTTCGACATCTTTTTCAACATTGGTCTATGTATATTCGATTCCATTTAATTTTTGGCTTTATGATTTACAATTATGGAATCTTAAAATAAAGTCACTAAACTGCTTTATTTAATATTCATACTTATACATTATAGATACTTAACATTAAACGCACACAGCAATCAACACAATATTCTCTATTTTAAACTGAATAAATATATATTATTGTTGTAATTTCAAATGATCCAGAGTCCAAGAAATACTATCATACTAAATGGAATAGAACATTTGATATTTGATATATAGTTTAATAATCAACTTATTAATCTTTTATTTTTCTTCCTATTTTCTTTCTCAATTAAGGGATTTAACGGAAGTCCGTTTAAAGTGAACAATGGAAGTCCGTTTACAAAGAGAACGAAACGGAATTCCATATTTGTAATCCTTTTTTTATGTATGAGTTATATGAAACAACACTATGCATTCTTGGTTTTAAAGAATAATTACTAATTCTACAAGTGTTCTACAAGTGTTCTACAAGCGCTTTTTCTTAGATTTCAGCAGTTCATGAAACATGGATGTTTCGTGGCTCAAAATAGAAGTATATAAATAGTGGATAATATAATCATATTTGATGTCATAATTTCTATATAAATCATAAATACTTGTTTCAATTGATATTTAAACACCACTTTATTATTTAAACTTTTCTTGTTCTCAAATGTCTTCTACTCCTGTTGCTGCTACTTACTTTATTACTGCAGGTAACCGTGGTATTGGTTTTGAATTGGTCAAACAATTATCTGTTTCCAACAAAGTTATTGCCACAACTAGAAATATTAACGATTCTGCTGATTTGTTACAATTAGCATCTTCAAATAAAAATGTTCAGGTAATTGAACTAGATGTTAGTTCTGAAACTTCTATTGACTCAATTTCAACTCAACTATCCAAATTAGAATCATTTAACGGTATTATTGATGTCTTTATCTCAAATGCTGCTGTTGGAGAAATTGATCTTTCATGTGCTACTACTTTGAATACTTCAGCTGCTTCTTATATTAAACATTTTAAAGTTAATACTTTAGGTCCAATTTTAGTCTTCAAACAACTTTATTCATATTTATCAAAGAGTTCAATCAAAAAAATTGTCTTTGTATCTTCAAATGCTGCTAGTATTGGTTCATTCTTTGAAATTACAAGCTCTTCATATGGTCTTTCAAAGGCTGCTTTGAATTATGCTAGTAAGGAAATCTCACATGAATTAAAACCTGAAGGATTTATTGTCTTTGCATTACATCCAGGTATTGTTGCTACTAAGATGGGTACTAAGGCTATACAAAATCTTCCAGAGTTTGAACACTTTAAAACTCTTCAAATGAGTCCTGAAATAGCTGTAACTAGCATTATTAAAGTTATTCAAAATTCAACTCAAGATTCTTCAAATGGTAAATTCATCAATTTTGATGGCTCTGAGTTACTCTACTAATTATTATAAGCTTTGCTTCCCAATTTTTATTGAAATAAACTTATTCTAATATATTTAAAGTAGATATGCTTAATCAATATAGTAGGTTTTGAAATTATTTTCTAAATCGATTAGTAATAACAATTCAGTATATGTTTTAATTATTTAATAAGGCTATCTTGTTTTGCAATATTCAACCACAGAAAAAAGAAGTTCATCCTTCAATGCGACTTTTAGGATATGAACATAATTTTATATTATATACATTCTCTCTTTTATTATTTGTGAACTATATAGGTGACTATTATAGTTAAAAAGAAAAAATATTAATATATAAGCTAGTTGACTACGTTAGTTTTCAGAGTAGTATCATGTCTCCGAAACAATTTTCATACACTGTTATTAATAATTATAAAAGCATACGTTTCAATCATACATATATGTGTGTGTACTCCATAAACTAAATGATAGTGCTTATAAATTGTTTATTTTAGAGAAATTATTTGAAATATAAGTAAGAACCTTGAGAGTAGGTGAACTAATACAAAACATGAGTACTTAGTATTAGCAGCTTTATAATGCTCTAGTGAATAAATCAGGAAGTAAATTTGAAAAACATATGATTGATTAATATTTAATATATATTTAATAAATATTCGATATTTGATATGTATATTTAATAAAAATTATTATGGAGAGCTTAATTAAATATTATGGAGAGCTTAATTAATTTTTTTTAAAAAAAGACCCTACTAACTTCAGAATTCTTGAAAAAATAGTTTATAACAACATATCAATATGGATTCTATTTCTTCTTGATCACCTATTCAGAATGATTCAGTAAAATACTCTTGTACCTATATATAAAATAGGTAAAATTCAGAGATCTATTTGAGTAACTTATGTTGAAATTGGGATTGATCACGTGACTATGAATCTCTCTGTATCATAAAAATCGAAAAAAAATTATGCAGAACTCGTCCTTGTTAGCTCAGTTGGTAGAGCGTTCGGCTTTTAAGTCTTTGAGGAATTGAATTTCAATACTTCTTCTGAAGTTAACCGAAATGTCGGGGGTTCGAGCCCCCCATGAGGAGTTCTACATTTCTTTTTTTTTAAAAAAGAAAAGGTTTTTTTTCTTTTTTCTTTTTTTTTGAATTTGTTTGTTATTAGATGGGGTAATATTTACTTTACTACAACATTGATAACTTTATATCCATAACATACATAGCTGCTGGATCAGCTTACTATTCATTGAATATGTCTTTATTACAACCGGTTAGTAATAACCCTAAAGTCATCCAACTTCGTGTTATTACGAAACAAATATACGAAAGATTATTCAAAGCTATCGATGCTATACAAGGTCTTATAGATAATTTAATTATCGAACAACAACAAAGGCAACAGGATGGAGAATCGATTAAACTTATACTCGATGATTTAATTTGGATTAAGGAATCATTTGAAGTTGACTCTAAGGATATATTGAATCTAAAGAATCATTTAAACTTTTTAAATGCATTAGAGACCTTTTCTACTGAGATGGAAATCATAAGTAATTTTAATGAGATTTGCTTTGAAAAATTCATGATTAATCTTTTACATGAAGGTTTAATTGAACCATTAAAATCTTTAAGTTCAAGTACTGAATTGATCAACGACACAAATTATATGAATAGTTATCAGAAGTTAGTCAAATTGGAGATAAGTTTTAAAATAGTTATTAATCCTCTGTTAAATCTTTCGATTAACGTTGCTAATAATGAATCAATTGATCAAAGTAATGATTACATTGAGATTGAACAACAAATTAACTCAAGAATGAAAAATCTGGATCAAAGAATCTCTTCCATTGAAATTTTAAATTGATTAGTTAGTCAAATTTACCTGTCATTTCATTTTCATTTCATTTTCATTTCTTTTTTTTTTCTTGATTCTGGAATCGTTGTATCTTTACTATTGCTCACAAACAGCAGCTCAAAGTTTCTTTTTAACTTATAAAGTTTGTTTGTTGCGCTTTCCAATTTCGTCAATATGACTGTTATAGATTCTAGAACTATTTCTAGCCAAAACTTTAAAGTTTAATTTGACTACATTTAATCAAAAGAACTTTTACTGTTAGCTTGCTGATGTTTGATCTGGATTTTAAGCTTTAATTTCCTTTTACAGATCTGTAAATTTTACATTGATTTCAAAGACTTCAAGTATGATTAAACTTTTAAACCTTTATGATCCAATAGTTGATGTATTATTGGATGAAAGAAGAAAAGGTAAATTAGTACCATTTACTAATAGATCATAAAAAAAAAGAAATGGTATTTCCAATATCGAATATATATATATATATATACAATCATTTTACCATCGATAAATTCATATTTCATTATTTGTCTGTCTCAAAGTTATAACAATAGATTATTTTTATTGAATCATCATGAGAATTTCAAGTTTAGCTATCATCAGTACAGTTTCAGTTGTTGTTTTTAGTTCTAAGTCTTCATCAGATTCGAACTCAAAATCATCAACCTCCAAACATGAACATATACCTCAAATTGAAAAGAAGAAGATTTCATCTTTGTTTAAAAGATCAAATACCTGTAAATTCCCATCAAATGAAGAAATGGTAGCTGTTCAGGTATCTGGTAAAAACGCAGGTTGGGCAATGCATTATGATCAAGAATGTTCAGCTGGTAGTTGGTGCCCATATGCTTGTCCACCTGGTCAATTAATGAAACAGTGGGATTCTTCCGCAACTTCTTACACATATCCACAATCTCAATATGGTGGTCTATACTGTAATGAAGATGGAACTTTAACTTCTGATAATTCAGGCTCTTATTGTTATGATGGCAAGGGTACAATGTATGCCAAAAATAATTTAGACCAAAGTGTTGCCATTTGTCAAACGGTTTTGCCTGGTAATGAAGAGATGTTAATTCCAAATCTTGTATCTGGTAACAGTGAGTTAACTTTAGCGGTACCTGGTACTGGTTATTGGGCAAGTACAGCTGCGCATTACTACATAAATCCACCTGGAGTTTCTGTATCAGATGGTTGTAAATGGGGGAATTCGAGCTATCCATATGGAAATTGGTCACCATATGTTGCTGGGGCCAATATGGATTCCAGCAGTAATACCTATTTGAAAATTGGCTGGAATCCAGTATATTTAGAGGATGGTAGTCCATTCAAAGATGAACAGCCTAGCTTTGGTATTAGAATTCGTTGTGATGATGAATCTAAATGTAATGGTTTACCTTGCGAGATTGACCCAACCAAAGGGGTTAATCAAGTTACAAGTGATGACAGTGCATCTGGTGCTGGAAGTGCAACATTTTGTGTTGTTACAGCTGAACAAGGTAGTAAAGGTTACATTGAAATTTTTGAAACAAACTCAAATAGCAATAAAGTCAAGGCTAAGAGAAATGAAGATCAACATCACAACCATCAAAGAATTCATTTGAGTGAGACCACACTTCAACCTATAGTTACACGTTAAGATCAAATTTTATAAAAATTACTAGAAGAAAAGTTAACAAAAATAATAAAGACATAAACATAAATATAAACATAAATAAAATAAATATTGTATAAAGTTACTAAGTAAAGAGATTTTTTTGAGAAAAAAAACACTATGTAGTAAAGGAAACCGTAAGACAACCATATTTGTCTATATTGTGCTAGAACGTAATTCATGTTGAATTACTCCTAAAAGATGGTAATTATCGTAGCAATGAGTAAGATGCTACTATCCATCAAGTATATAACCCAACCCATTGGCACTATTCACTGATTGGGAAAATGGTAGGTTATGATTGTAGTTATTATCTGAAATATTTTTAACCTCCTTGGAAATATTTGAGGTGTTAAGCAGTGAAGTGCGATTATTGGTACCAAATAACGAGTCTTTATTTGTTGAAGAAGAATTTAGGCCCTCTTTCAAAGAGATCTTTATATTAGAATCTTCAGAGCTTGAGCAGTTATTATGATTTTTAATGTTTGAAAGATTTATAGTAACAAGATTGGCAACGTTTAATTGATTGTTTTCATTTGCTTGTAATTCTTTATAAATGTTGAATATTTCTTGAATCTTAAACTTAATAAATTCTATTATATCTTTGAATAAAATAAAATTTTCAGGATATCTGTTCTTTATAGTCTTTAAACTTTCAATAAGTAATTTATTTATTGACATCAAAGACATTTGAAACAATGAATCGTTTATAGATGATACTGTAGCATTTTTATCCTTAGTTAGAATTAAATTTATCAAATAATTTAGAATATTAAGGTTTGATATTAAGATTAATTTCAAAAAGTTGATTGGAATTAAATGAAACTCAAAGTTGTTCAACGCATTAAGCTCATTCTTATCGTTTAATAAATTTATTAACTTCAGAAATTCAATTGAATGTTGAACTAATTTGATTGATGAACTAGGAGATTTAAATGTATAGGTAGGATTAATATGGATACAAACTTTGAAATAAGTATAAAATAGGTATAATTGTAATTTATGAATCATGTGCTCTTCAAAGTTATCAAGGCTTTCATCTTCATCGAACATTTTATTATCATTTTTACTAGTTTCCTGTGATTCTGAGTCTTTATTAACGATCTTAGATGATGAGTTATTGTTGAACCGAATACGATTATTTAATTTAGAATTAGGTATTGAAGAATAAGATAATGATGAAGGTAGTGGATAAGATGTATCTAATAGTAGTTTATCGACATTAATATTTAAATCGATTAGCCAATTATCTAAAATGTCATCAAGTTGAGGTACTAAAGTTGAATTAGGATTATTTGATAATAGATTAATGTTTAAATGATTAAATTTTAAGAGTAAACTAATCAATGAATTTGCCACATTGTTGATATTTAATAGTTTTGGAATTTTATTGAAATTAATGAAATTGATTAACATATGGTTAAGATTTAAACCAAATGTGAAATTTGAGATTGATGAAAGTATGAAATATGACCAAAATAAATTAATTTTCAAGCTATGATTTGGTAGTTCAGGAGTAGTATTATTAATAATCACAGGTTTTTTATTGTTAGTTGAAGTTGATTTTGATTTAGATTTTGATGAAGATGAATCTTTATTGGATAACTTTTCAGAGTATTTATCAAGTTGAGAGGTAAATATCTGATTTTGATAATCATTATCATAGTTTATCAATTCATAATCATTTAGGTTTAATCCCAGATTTAAGATGAAGGATAAGGACAGATTGGTTAAATTAATTGTTGTTATTTTGTAGCAATTCTTATTATTGAAAAGATATAGAGATAATAAAACTACTTGAAATTTCTTTAACTGTAATGAGTTTGCTGATGATGAATTGATTGAATTTTTGGTATTACTATTACTATTAATACTATTATCATTAGTATTAGTATTATTATTATTAGCATTAGTAGTAGTATTAGTAGTAGAATAATTATTGGTTAATAAATTAATATTTAAATGAAGAGTTATTAGATTATGAATATCATGTAAATTAAAGATTGAACAATTTAATTGAATAATTAGGATTAAAATTGTTATAAATATTAAATCATCTTCATAATTAAAGAGATTATTATTAAAATTATTTGATTGATTATCACTTAAATTAAATAAATAATTTGATAAATTTTCAATATTATTATCAATTTTATTAAATAATTTATTATATTGATTAAAGAATAAATCTTCATCTAATATTGGAATAATATGATTTAAATTATTAAAATGTAATGAAATTATTAAATCTAAATTTAATTTAAATGGGAATTTTAATATAAAATTATTAATTAATAGTTGTTTAATTGATAATTTTGGTATAATTGGTGATTTTAATTCTAATGAAAGATCCAATGGATTTAAATTATTTTGAATTAATATCTTATTGAATAGAATATTTAAAGAATTTTGACCAACATAATGATTATTTTCAAGATATAATTGTTGATGATCATTATTATTATTATTATTATTATTATGTAAGTTATCAATACTATTGTTTCTTGTAGAGTTACCACTTTTGATACTACTTTTGGTATTATTATTATTATTATTATTATTATTATTACTTTTGGTATCAGTATTATCATTAGTATCATTATTTTTAATATTATTGATCATATTAGAATTATTTATAACTGTATTATGATCATTATATGAAGAAGAATTAATTGAATTAAAATCTTTATTATTACTCATATCTTTCATATCTATATCATTAATATCATTAATATTATTAATATTATTTGATTGAGATTTAAATTCTAATTTTGAATCATCTACTTTAGTATTAATATTTGCCTTTAAATTTTCAATTTCTAATAATAATTTTGAATTATTTAATTGTAATTGAATTAAATTTTTCTCTAAAGTTTCAGTATAACCTCTTGGAAATGCACGTCTTGTTAGTTTATCAGATATTTTACAATTAAATCCAATCTTTAAACAATTTTGACAAGTTGGTAATTGTCCATCACATTTAATCTTTTTCAATCTACAACGATCACAGGCTTGAGAGGCCCTTGATTTATTTTGTGATTTAATAATCTTTATAGAATCAGTAATTTCTTCCATTTAGTAAGTCTTGTATCTATCTATCTGTATTGTATTATAGAGAGGGATAGTTTTATACTGTGATCTAACCGCCAATAATATTTGAGATCAATATAGTAGTATTCAATCTAATAGTAGTAGTTATAACTAATATATATATATATATGTAATGATAAACAGCGGTATCCCAATTATTTATTTATTTATTTAAATAAATAAAACTAAAATTAACTACTGCAAATATTAAAAGAGAGAAAAATTAAAAAAAAAAACTTAAAAAAAAAAAAATTTAGCAGCCAAAGAAAAAATCTGGGGATGTCACTCACAGTTTTTCCGCGAACCCGGATTTTTTTTTTTTAATTTTCTTCTATAATCTTTTATATAAAGCCAGCCGCACCAGCCACAGGTCATCTTCTCGTTTTAGCGGAGGTTCTAATTGGTTGTTTGCTTGTGTTTTTTTCTTTTCTTGCTAATATGTTACGAGATTCTATATATATGGTGTGTGGATGTGTCTAATGATTCAGATTGATTTATAATTTTTGTAAAATCTGGGGAAATTCTTGCCGATGCTTCTTACTACTTATTAATTTAACTACTATAGTAGTGTTACATGTTACGTGTTACGTAATTGATTTAGAATTAGAACATATTTAGTCAAGGTATTCATGATCTCTGATTGGCTGGTTTTTTTTTGACTGTCCAGTTAACTTCCTACTAAGATTAAATGAAAACTTATATGATACTTGTCATTAATTAATATTAATTAATTATAAATAAACATCTTTTGTTTTTCGTATTTTACTTTTCTCTTAAATTCATTCACAATTTACATTACATTATATATATATATATATATTTTAATAAAAACATTTAATCTTTAGTAATTCTATATCTTGCAATAGTAGGTTTATATAATTTATATTGTTTTTTCAAATTCTATATGTACCATCTGAAACTGTGTATTTTCTTTTTATGTAAGTCCTCTCTTTTATAATTCTAATATTAATAATTCAACAACAGTTCTTCTTAAAAAAGCATGGCTCTATCGGTTAAATTAAACAGAGGAGTTTATTACGGCTAAATAAAATGCGTATTATTAACAATGCAAACACTCCTCCAAGAATCATTATTCCAACAAAGATACTCACTTTATCAAATCCATTAACTGTATTATTAACATTCAATTGTAATGAACTACTTGTATATGGTATGAAACTTCCACATATCATTGGACCAAATAGTGCACCAATTCCACCAATGGCAAAGAACATACTCATTCTTGATTGATTATCTCCTATACCAAATAGTTGAGGTAATAATGATGGATAAATTGATACCATAACTCCACTAGTAAACCCCCAAATTATAATATAGATCAAAAATAAAACATTGGAATTAGAACTTGTTAACCACATAGCTAATGGAATTATTCCTGAAATTGTTAAAAATGGTAATAAAACATTAATTTGTCCAAATTTATGAGCTAAAAATCCTGGTATAATTCTACCAAATAGACTCATTGCATTCAAAATTGATATTAAATAAGTAGATTCAACTAATTCTTTACCTAGCTTATTATCTAATCTTTGTCCATATAGATCAACATAGAATAACCCTGGAAATAATCCAAAATTTGATAATTGGAAACTAAATATTAATAATAAAAATTTCCAATCTTTTAATACTTGAAATTTTAATGGT
>JAJMFI010000057.1:0-14057 GCA_030574595.1 Ruyongia chambardii
ATGGCTTCTGTGTGTCTGATTAGAAAATATTGGCAGAATAGGGCATTTAAGGCGTATACAGATCCTATTGAAGTTATTTAGGAGTTCTGTGTGAATCTATATATCTAATGCATTCAAGCTACTTATGTTGGTGGTATATATGTGTGAATAAATTATCTTCATTTTTGTAATTTCAAAATTATTGAGAATTCTCCTTACTCAGTATTCTACCGCTATAAAATAAGTAGAGTAAATAAACAAAATAAAGAAAAAAAAAAATAAATATTAAAAAGCGTGTAATCAAAACAACAACAACAACAACTACAAATCAAACGTAAACTTATTTCATAAGAGATCCTACAAAAAGCTATAGCTTGCAGGTCATGGATTCCGAAGAGGAAATACAGAGGGTGCTTTCTGAAAACTTGGAGTTTTATCAGTCTAATAAAACATTAAATCAATTAGCACCTAGCAGGCGTAATGGTCAATTAAACAACTCTTTTTTAGAAAACACGAAGATAAACAAAAATATCATTAGAGAAGGTAACAGCCAGGTTGGTAATATCCAAATTGCAACTAACGAAGAGGTAAGTGGAACTGGTGAAACAGAAGATGCCATTAGTTCCAATAAAAGAAGGTCTAAAAGAAGATCTTCGCAAAAAATCATTGAAGCTACTGATAATGCTTTAATCATAAATCCCACTGGTTATGATGGCGAATTTGATGATGATGATGATGGTTCAAACAACGAAGGCTTTTATGCTAAAGATACAGAAGAGCAGGTACCATTGGCTGACTCATCTCCTAAGAAAGTATTGAGAAAGGGTACACCGGCTATAACGAGAACTAAATCTATTATACTCAATGATGGTACCAGTGATGCTCATATCAGCATAAATCATTCTCAACATAATATAAACCAACGACCACCTGTAAATACTCAAACTAAAAACGGCAATGATAATGATGATAATGATGATAATGATGAAGATGATGATATAATATTGACTCCAATAGTATCAGTGGTTAGAAATGAAAAAGTTAGAAAGGACATATCTATAAAAAAAGATTTGGTAAGAGAGTTTTTTGATAATAAAGAACTGGATCATTCCAACACAACAGCTGATAGTCAATTACCAGATGATTTATTAAGTCCTGAAAAGCATAGATATCCTGCAGAAAATTTATCTAGATCTGATTTTATACAATCCCCAATGAAATCAAGCAGGAAACAGACGCCAATTGGTCATTCAGCTTCCAGAGATCGATCCAATAACAGCATACTACCAAGCTCATTAACTACTAAGCAGAATAGTTCGTTCAACCTAAGACAACATACAACCACTTCTCGAGGTCCTGTTAATGCGAATAGACTCTCCAATGGAAGATCAAAGAAGTTAGAGAGCCCATTATTAACTTCGACTTCTATACCCATTAGAAACCCATATATGATATCGTCACCTAGAGGGAAGAATATACCTATACACCAATTACCATTACCTACTCAGAATACTGCGCATATTGATGATATTTCACCCAAATCAAAAGATAAGTCCTTTTCTTCTCCATTAGAGCCATTGGTAATGAAACGGACAATATCATCATTGATGATGAACAATCTCACAAATGATGCTAATAATGAAGTGTCTTCCAATAAAGATGCAAATCTTGGGTCATCACACTCTAATGATAACATATATAATGTCTCTTTTACTGAAAAATTAGATGGATACAGAAAAGAACTGAAACTTGCCAAAGCTTTATCAATAAGCGAACAACATAAATCGTCACCACTTAGAAAATCATCACCACAACATGACTTACCACAACTGGAAAGCGTATTATTACAGGTACAGTCTCAAACTCAACCAGAAGCAGAACCGTATTTGACCGCAGGTATGCAATCTCCAATGCAATCGAAGGAGACAATTGGTGTTTTTGAAGAAGAAGATGTCGAGGTATTTTCACCTCAGGAATTACAAAGAAGAGTTGATCAAGCAATGAATCATCCACCAAGACAAATGGAGGAAAATCATACACATACTCAAAATATAGCAAATCATAATGAGGATCCATTAGTGACATCAACATTGAAGAAATCATTGCAGAAATCCAATATTTCTTTAGGGATGCCATCCTCACAAGTGCTTAATGAAAAACCTTCAAGAAAATTAGAGCCAGGATTATCAATAGCGGATAATTCAGTAAATCTACGACATCGCAATATCAATACAAGTATACAGCAGGATACTGACAACACTATCACCACCAACAGAACAAACAAAACATCAAATATATATCCTACTATTTCACTTGGTGAAATAACAACGGCATCGAGACTACCGTCTAAGATGTCACAATCATCTACATCACAGTCACAAGAATTAGGCCTCAACGGAAAACCTAGAAGAATTGTTCAAGATACTGAAGGCTCAGATAGGAGTAGTATTGGTGGTATTACAGAAAAACCTAGAAGGTTAGGAAGTGCAATACATGGGGGAGCTATAGAGAGAGCTGAAATTACACGCAGTTTGACAGAGAGGGCAAGAAGAATTGATGGCGCTAATATTTCTAGAGCTTATAGTTTTAATAGGGGTTCTGAAATTATTGATAATGACGAAAATTTTGGCTTCAAATCCAATACCAAAGCTCAAATTAATGCCAATACATTTGACATCTTTAATCGAAGTGATCCTGAATTTGCTGTTGGTAGTAGTCGAAAGAAGAAGGATAAAGATAACAGGTTCACTACCTCATATGATGAAGAAGAGAATGTTGTCGAAGATCTTGAAGTTGAATCTAGGAACAAACCAAGACCTACAATAAAGAGGAAGTTAGAAACCCCTCCAACGGTGAATAGTGAACAGCAGCATCAATATTTGATGCAAAATATGAACAATGCATTTGTTCGTGGTGTTAATGATATTGGAGAGTCTAGTTTGAAATCTAAAGATACTCCTAATTACCAATATAACTTGATCAATAATAAAAGGCATCTCATTGACTCCACACTGGCAACAAAGGATACTTCAAGAGTAACGTCAAACTTACCATCGAGAGAAGCATCAAGAATTACGAGTATGAAGAGACGCCGTTCATATTCTGATGGTGAATTAGATGGTGCTACTAGGAGAGATGAAAGTGATGATGAGACTTTGAATGATCCTAATAATTGGTCTAAGCTTCAATGGGAGTTATTTGGAAAGTTATATAAAAAATTTAAGAAGAGAGCTGGTAATTATCAAGTCTTTCAGAATTATTTGAATTACTTAAAGTGTGATTTTGATGAGTTAAAAATCAAAATTGCATTCATGGACACTTATGGAGATTTATTTATCAACAAGAACACCAACAAGGGTACAAATAAGAAAGTGAGAAAGGTTTGAATCTGTTATACTTGAAGTCTAACTTGCTTTATTATCATATACATGTATCAATACTATAATTAAGAGTTAAATTGTAGCATAGTAGTAGTATAAGTTGTAGTAGAAGGATGGAGTAGTAATATATCACGTGACATTTGTTGTAAATTTTTTTTAATTGAATTTAGATAAGTTTGTAGCTGAATGATTGATGCTTGATGGTTTGAATTGAAATAAGCTATCATCATATACATTACAAGAACAACATTAACGAATGACAATGGCTCATGGAAGTACACGAAAATTATCACAGATATCAAGTAGTAGTGATAGTACCCAACCAATTCAACCAGCATTAAAGAAACAAAAGACCAAGGAAACAAATTCAGAAATACACTCAACCCAGGAACAATCAGGGCTAAACAGTTACTCAAATATTTTTAGTTACTCACAAACTCTGAACAGAAGTATACGGAACGAGAGGTCTTTTGTTATTAAGAGCAATGATAAGATTTCTAAAAGAGTTGAACAGATCTGTGATATATTAACTGTAAAAAATGGTAATAAGGACTCTAACCAATCAGCTTCAGTACTACTGATGAGCCAAGGCACTCATATACAAAAACTAATATCTATCATTGAGATCACAAAGAAACAATTAAAGGAGAATGATAATACTAAAGATATATACAAGAAGTTAGAACAGTTCAATAAACTAGATAAATATGAGACTGTTGTGGAAAAGAACGCTATATTAGATAAAAAATTAAATATTGCAGTATTTTACTGCCTGATAAGAGTGGATCATACAGTCAAAAAGGACAAAAGCTCAGATGAAGATTTGAAGGAATGGACCAAACAACCACTATGAACGTCTTAGGATTGTATATAGAATATAATAGAAACTGAATAACTCGATGTAATTGTTAATATGAAGTATGTAGTCTCCCATCCTAATCTAGACCCCGATGATGACCTCAGCGGTCTAAGGCTGGCCATTTTCAAGACTTGGGGACTAAGGAGCATGGTTTTGTTGAGATGTGTCACGTTGGGATATCACAATATCATATTCAACAATTTATAGTCAACATTTGCTGACCTATTATTAAAAGTTTCCATAGTTATACCTCAATTTTACTGGGTATCAGCTTATAAACTCTGTCCTGAAGGAAGATAAACTACTATCAATTACAAGAATATATAAAAGTCCAACAAACCAGCTTGATGGCTTTCAGTTCCATAATATTGCTAAATTACAATTAATACTCATCTCTATACATTAAGCTAGTCATCATTCACTTAAAAATAAAAACATTTTGCTATAACATTGGGAAACTTTATATATCATTGAAGTATGGCTTTCCTATTTAACTGGCTTGACTTAAATTATCTAGATTTAATATCATCATTCAATGACGTTCTCCATACAATAGATATCCCAAAATTACCTTCCAAAGTATCAATTAAATCGTTATCATTTGGTACTGATCCGCCAGAATTTGAATTGCTAGATATAATAGAACTAGATTTGGAAAAATTCAAACTACTATTTAAATTTCAATATGATGGTGACTTGAAGATTACATTTAGTACAGATTTTGAAATAAATACTTTGAATTTGATGGAATATGATCAATATCAATTTACAAGGCCAAAATTCATATTGAGTGATAAATCAACAATATTGCCTGTCAATATATCTATCAAGGATTTCAAATTAGATTCAATACTGACAGCGGTATATAATGGAAAATCAATAACCATAGTATTTAATGAAGATCCAATTATTAATCTGGGTATTCAAACCTCCATTGATGAGCTATTAGATGACCAAACTTTCAATCTTTTAAAGTTAGAATTAATAAATATGATAGTTGAAGTATTACAGCAAGATTTACCTTCATATGTTCATGATTCCAGTATAATATCAATAGCTAAATTCAAGAGAGACTCTTTGAGAAAGAAAAATGACATTTCTTTGGAGGATATTAGCAATCAACTAAAATCAGAAAATAGGAACAAAGTTAGTAATAAATTAAAGAAAACAATAACTCCATTAAATATACAAAGAGTTTTGAAATCTAACTCTTTTGATAGCTCTTCATTTAGTACATTATCTTTGAAACAACATGGGTTTGAAGATGTTATTCAAAGGACATCTTTATCTAACTACTTTGAAGGTGATTTCCATATTTCAAGCTCAAATTCATCACTAAACAACACGCCAAATTTACCCAAAAGAAGAAAGATTAAATTAAACTCGAAGATGACATCAAATATAAAACCTCTTTCTGTCCAAGAATCATTCATACCATCAACACCGTTGCTTACTAATTTAATCAATACCTCTACATCTATATCAGCATCAACATCAACTCCAATAGTAACAGCATCAACATCAACTCCAATAATAACAGCATCAACTTCTGTACCAGTACTCTCTTACATATCTTCAAACACATCAACAATAAGGGTGAATGCACCATCAACTCCCAGACTGAAAGCCACTTCAATACCATTACATTCACCCATTCCTACAAAAGCAATTCTTGGTTCACCCAACTCATTACATACTTCATCACATGAAACATTGATCGCAGAAATTGATCATGTTGACAACCATAATGAACATGACAACAGTACTTCGGCATCAACTACAATGATTAGATCATCTTCATTTTCGATAGATCCATATGATTCTGATCATTCACAACAAGCACTAATGGATAATCATAATAATGAATTTCTACCACATCATGCATTCACTCATAAAGATATTAACAATCATATCAGAGCATATTCAGATTCGCTACATATGCTTCATCACTATACTGATGCATTACATAGAAGTACCAGTGATTATGAAGATGATGATAGTGATTATGAAATTGACATGTCAACCTTCAAAAATAAATCCAAGTCGAACTTTAAATTACAGCCTCCTTATAATGATACCTTTGACATTGATGGTTTAGACAGCAATACTGATCATTTGGTTAGACCAAGGGGCCCATCATCAAATTATATCAATCTAAATTCAGACTTTAACAATTTCAAGCTATCTAACTGGAAACTTGCAAATGATGTTAAGAGGAGTCAGGATGACAGTCATTGTGATAATAGCGCTACTCAAAATCCTAATACTAATTCTGAAGCTACTGAAGACACATATTATGAAGGGGATGATACTGTGATTATTCATAAGAACAATCAAAGATCTAACATAGATAATAACAATGATACAGATGAAGACGATGATACGTCGGACACTGAATTTTTTGAATTAGAATACCATTGAAATCAGGGACTTTAATTATTATCCCATATAATGATAGGTAAACCTCAATGAATGGTTATATAATTGAAACTACAAAAAAATGATAAAGATTAATAAACTATATAAATTTTAGATATAAAACAGTTATATACATTATAATTATACGGGAATGATTTTATTCTTCCTATTCTAGCATTATTATATCATCTTCTCCATTATTAGCTAAATCTTGCCCAAATGTACCAAAATCGATGTCGTTTAAATCTGATTGATCAAAGTGTAGACCACCATCGTCACCGTTAAAGGTTGGATTACCCAGTATACTATCAAAATTATCCATTCTTGAATCATCATCTATAACAATATTGGAATCTGCACTTTGTATTTGAATTTGGTCATTCTGCTGATCTTGTTGAACATCTTGGATTTGTTGAAATTCCTCATTAACATCTTTAGTTACTTCACCATCAACATTATTTTCTATTTCTTCATTAGGTATATTATTTTCAACTTCATCATCACTGCTATCTTCTTGTTCTATAGGTTCTGGTACGTCTTCTTCCTCCAAATATTTAGTGGTTCCAATGATCTTACTCAATACATCATTGATCTTATCGCTTATACCTATTGTTGGATCCTCATCATTCAAAGATTCAGGTAATTGACCTAATATCCATGTTTCCTTTAGTGATCTTGAAACTGATAGTAACTCTTCAATTAATCTTACTATTGTACCAGCATTTGATTCTATTTGTAACATTTCCGAGGCTTGTACCTCCTTGGAGCTTGTGGAAGCTGATAAAGCAATTATGTTTGTTAATCTTGATATTATAAATTCAGTATTTGTATTTACCTTTTCTAGAAGCAAAACATCAGAGGTGTTTTTGTTGTTAATATTTTGGACTTTATAACGTACAATCACATTAAGAACAACATTATAGCTTACTTATCAGTGTGTCGGACTTCTTTTGATTCATTTCGGTTCAGTTATTTCCTTTGGTTAGCCGCTAATTATGCTATTGACATGTTGTTGTCTAGGATGCTTTAAGATTAATATTTTTTTTGTAATATAATTTGGCTACTTTTTTTTTCTGTTCAGAAGCAAGATTACTTGATCCAATTGTACTATACTAAAGGCTAATATTTAGAGATATGATTATTTGCTAAAAGTATATAATAATAAGAAATATTGATAAGAATTATGTTTTCTAAATAAATATCAATATAAATGTAACAAAGGGGCGAACTTTAAAGAAATAATCACTTGAATGACACAGTGTTAGCTATGAGTCTATTAAAGCTAAACTAGATTAATTCTGCCAATAAGAAAAAAATTAACGGGTAAATCAAGCTGGCGGTCTCCAAATCCCGATAAAAAAATTCAAATTAAAATGGACTAATTTATTCTTGTTGTTTGCACTTTATCATTGCATCTACTGTATATATATAGATATTAACTACAATGAGCACAAAGGTAGTGCCATTGCACCATGATCCAAAGAAAGTTGAACAATTGAGACAAGAACTTTACACCACTGCATTTTTTGGTGCTATTAAAGGTGCTTCTATTGGTATCGTTACTGACTTACTATTAAGAACGTTTAATAAGACATATAGAAACGTTAGAGTACCAGTAAAAGTATTTTATCACATTGCTTGGATTAGTATGGGCGCAGTATTTTGGGCTGATAAACACCTCTTGGTATTTGAAAAGCAATTATTCAAAGAAGAGTATGAAAGAAGAGAAAGATTGTTAGATGAAGCTGCTGAGAGAGGAATCTTTTTAGAAGATGATAGAAGAAACATTGATAGCGGTACGATCACACAAAAGAGAGGTAAATAAAGTACATTCCTCTTAATCAGATGACACTTTAATAACCATTAATGAGATAATGAAACTTATGATACGATAGAAACAGGCCTCAGTATATTTATATTTATATTTATTTGAAATACATATTTTTAATATTATTGATAATTAACATTGATACCAGAGTAGTAGCATGATGATTTAGGAAGGATTGAAGATGGGCCAAGATTAGGCAGAAATATTTAGACAGAGATCGTAACTTTCTTAGACTCGCTAGATAAAGATCTCTGTGCGTGTGCTTTCCAGATTTCCTGCCTACAGTGAAGAAAAAAAAAATTCACACACTGCAAAAGAAATAAAAATAAAAAGAAAATTTTTTTAAAGCATTGCATATGCTAGTTTGATTTAAAGGTAGTCTATAACTTATTATATTAGTTCAATTTCATTGCATTACAGATCAAATAATATACAATGACATCTAATACCATTTCTGCAAAAATTGAAAACGAATTGAATGAGTCTGATGCTCACTATTTCAACTCATATGATCACTTTGGTATTCATGAAGAGATGTTGAAAGATTCAACTAGAACTTTAACATATAGATCTTCAATTTTTAAGAATAAACATCTATTCAAGGGTAAAGTTGTCCTAGATATTGGTTGTGGTACTGGTATTTTATCAATGTTTGCTGCTCAAGCTGGTGCCAAATTAGTTGTTGGTATTGATAGATCAAATATTATTGAAATGGCTTCTAAGATTGTTGAGTTAAATGGATTTAATCAAATTAAATTAATCAAGGGTAAAGTTGAAGAATTGGATCTAACAAAGATTTTAAGTGAAAATGGTATTGAAGGTGGTAAAGTTGATATTATCATTAGTGAATGGATGGGTTATTTCTTATTATATGAATCAATGTTAGATACCGTTCTATATGCTAGAGATAATGTTCTAAAGGAAGATGGTCTAATATTTCCTAATAAATCTACCATTGTAGTTGCCGGTTTACAAGATAGAGATTATAAGAATGAAAAGATTGATTATTGGCAAAACGTTTATGGTTATGATTATTCTCCATTCATTCCATTAGTTCTTTCTGAACCATTAGTTGATTTCTTAGAAAATTCGAATCAAATTATTACAGATTGTGCACAATTATTTGATATTGATATTAATACAATTACTTTTGAGGAATTAAATTTCATTAAAACTATAAAATTAAAGATTGAAAAGGAAGAACAATTGAATGGTTTAATCTCATGGTTTGATATTGATTTTAATCCAAATGAATTATATAAACCAACTGGTAATGTTATACCAAATCCAGCATCAGAATTAGTTACATTTTCAACAAGTCCATATACAAATTATACACATTGGAAACAAACAATCTTTTATTTCCCAGTTGATTTCCATCCAAGAACTGGTGATGAATTGGAATTAACTTTTGATAGTAAGAGAAATGAAGAAAATACTAGAAACTTGGATATTAAAATCTCTTGGAAGTTGAAGAATGCTAATGGTGAGCAAATGTATTATATGAAATAGATTTAGCATAGTTATTATTAATTTTTAATTTAAATTCTAATTTAAAAAAATTTTAACATCATGGTTATTGATTAGATTGATGTGTATGTATATTATTTGTTCAATCAACTTATAAAATACTCTTTTCAAATATTTTTTTTAATTTGCATAATTGTTTTTTACTTATCCATCTTATTATAATTTCCAGTAAAAAACATAATAATTCTCTTAAGTTAAATAATTCTACATGATTACTATTAAACAGTTATGTTTTATATATTATGATAATTATAAATATAACCATGAGATGTAATTAAATCTAAACCACTAAACTATGCAGTATATGTATGATAAATTTGTGGAAACCTGTAATAATACCTCTCTTAACCCCCCATGCCAGATGAAGCAACAACGCTACAATTAAGCTTATATATAAACATGCAAGATTTATTCATAATGCAAAATAATTTTTAAAAGAATCTCAAGCTATGACTATGACGATGATGATATGTTGACTACTTGTCATTTTGTTTGCTATTCTTTAAAAATACTTTATTCTTTAATATCAATGAGAGATGAGCTCCCAGCACTGATTTTTTCAAAATCAATTTTATTAGTAGTACTATTATTGATACTTTCAATATAACTTTCCTCTAATTCTTTCAAATATTCCAAAACATTATTCATCTTATTATTTGAAAGTTCATTATGCTTTTTAACTTTTAATTTCAATTCTTGAAATTTGAAGTTAATAAATGATTGATAACTTTGGAAGACCTCTCTTAAAATTATTAACCAAATTGAAGAAATCTTTTCATATGCTAAGTATTTTAAAAAATTATCTTGAAATTTATAAAAATCTGGTATTTTACTTAATAACTCTGTTATTTCATTCAAAAATACTAATGAATTTAATGAATTAAAGTTTTGTGATTCATGATATGGTAAAAAGCTCAAAGTATAGTCAGATAATAGAGCTAAGAATTCTTCAATCAATGGTTTAACTCTTAGATAACTATATTCTGACTTTGGATCAACATTATATGGGAAACTATTATTGATTTCAATCAATTTATTATTCAAAATTTCGATTAATTTTTCAAGTTTTGGTTTGGGACAAAGTTCTGAAATTATTGGTTGCAACTCAGGTTTATTATCAATCAAATTAATCAATATCTTCCTTATATCATCTTCATTAAGAGTTTCCAGAATTCTGTTGAGTGGTAAAGGTTGACCACTAAATTTTTGAATTATACTTCTTGCCTTTTTATTTGATGAGATAGATGTATGATTTGGTTTATTTACCTTATATTGTCTATTTGAGTTTGGATTTACTTTTGAAGGAGACATATAATTCGATTCATGACCATTGGATGATGTTTCATCATTATAGTCATATCTTCTCTTTACTTTTGACATTTGCGATTGGCTATTTTTAAGGGATGCTGATTGTTGTAATAATGAGCCGGCAACAATTGTAGAAGCAGACACTGACGATGGACAGGAAGATGATATCTTTGAGGGAGTTGCTATTTCATCTAATATTTTAGGATTAAACCCCCATGAAAATGAAACAGAGCTCATTACTTTATTAAAAGAGTGTTTATAGTATTTTGTGTCTTTCTAAATCTCTTTGATAGGTTATCGTATGTATTGGCAACTAATACAGAAACTTTTAAAATAAGGCAGGAAACTTGAATTTGTGATATTGATGAATGTATATATGGTAAAAGATTATAAGCCAATTATTTTATATCAGTACCAATACTTGAAGTCCTGTTTGCTAATTGGTAAATAAGGTAATGAGTGGCAATTAAACTCATTGAGCGATAAAATCTTTTTAATTTTTAATTTTTGGTTGAATTTTTTTTTTTTCTTTTACTTTCCTGGGCGGCTGTTCACAAAGCTTGTTTGGAATTTTCTTAAAGAGGAAATGCGATTTGCTTTATTAAGAGTATATCTATTACTTAGGCTAAATGGTAAGCATATATAACATATATAATGTTGATTTATATACTAACATCATTTTGAAAGAGATTACTAAGTAATACTGTTTACTGTACATTGTACGAGAATGTTTTTTTTTTTGGTTCTTTGGTTGTTACCCGTTGAAGTGCTGTTAAAAGCTATCTTTGACTCATTTGTATTAGCTATTTTATTAGTTATATATTATACTTATTAAATGTATAAATAAAAAAGGAAGTGCAATGATACTCATTACTTCAAATTTTCTAAAGATCATATAATCAATTGATCCACTCTTCATGGATCTTAATGACTTCTGGTATTATCAGTCTTTCAATTTCCATATTTGCTTCGATTTGATCTTTTGATAATCTAATCCAATGTATTTCCTTATCATTATTGACGAAAACAACTTCTCTCTTTCTGGTGTTTAGCAAATTACCAATGACTAACTGATGTCCATATTTGGTCAATGCTTGTTCACACTTGTATATCAATAAATTTTCATCAGTTTCTAACTTAAAAGAAACAATTAATGAATCTGGAGACCATGTACTGACTAATCTTTTCAAGAATTTTGGCACTGGGTCTAAATTAATAATCAATTGACCAGATGGAAGAGTATTTATCTCATCTGTCGATACCGTCTTGGATGAAATAGAATTATTACTTCCATTAACACTGGCATTATTTGGATCTGATTGAATCTTATGCTCTGGTAATCTTGATTTTGGAATAAAAAAGTCTGAAACCGCAGCAGCTAAATAAAATATACCTCTTGTACCAACAGATGTCATGGATTCGCTAATAGCTTTTAGTGAATATAAATATTGATTAATTGTAGTGAATGGTAATAATAATAATCTATTTTCTCTTTTAGCCTTGGAATATTTTATCAATGAACTCTTTAGTAAATCCTTATTTGTATCCTTAATTTCAATATCATCACCATTCGAACTTAATTGGAAATAATCTAGGAATGGTTCACTGAAATGTCTTGAATATGGTAATAAAGAAAACTCTCTATATAGAAAAATAACTGTATAACCTAATTCTAGAAATACTTCAGCAGAGATTGAACCTCTTGTACCAGCACTAAAGTTGTCAATAAATCTGACTGTATTGTTCTCCAATGGTACAGTAGTACCACCAGATGTAACTAAGACTACCTTATTATGCTTATTGGATAATAAAAACTCTATAGCTTGTTCTGTTAATTCTGGTAAATAGTCTGGGGCCTTGTTTGTTTTGAAATATAACTCTTCATCAACTGAATTTGCTACCGGAAATTGTAGAGTTTGATCAATAGCTGAGGAGTCATTTGGTATAGTTGACGTTCTAATATGATTGGTAGTCATTGCTAGTTCAAACTCTAAGGATAGTATGTATTGTTTATTGATTTGTCAAATACATTGAAAATAGAGATACTACTACTAACAATATTATTTCGGTTTTCTTTATAAACGATCGGCGTTACAATTCTCGTCCCAAGTGGGTAAGAGGGTAAATTATTGAATAATTTAAATTTATTTAAAAGTACAATTTATTGATTGACAATTAGTACTATTATCGATCAATGATTGACAACTGTACATTGTTGAATTGAAATTTACAAGGAAATATTACTAATAATATTGTATATGATTTTTTTTTCTTTTATTGGGGGGACTGTTTAGTGTTCTAATTATCTTTGGATCTGAATAATATAATTTCAGATTGTTTAAAATATCTTCTACCATCTTCATCAATAATAACCAAACTTAAATATGTCTTGACAGTGAATAGGTTAGTCTTTGTTGTTGGTGTTAATTCATAACCACCTAAAAACATTCTAATTGGAATGGTTTCACCCTTAACAGGAGAACCATCCATAATTTCATATCTTATAGTGTTTGAATCACTTAATTGATTTGGTTGGACACCAACAGTTTCTCTTGTAATTAAACTTAGTTCCATATGTTTAATCTTCAATCTCGTTAATAAAAAATAGATTCTCCCTACCAATACATCCTTTAAATTATAGAATGACTTAGAGTATTCAAATTCAATATGCAAACAATTTTCAATACCAATATCTAATTTGATTGACTTTTTAATATCTGTTGGATTTGAGTATAAGAAGGTCCAAAACTTCTTG